>FIZU01003137.1:0-14531 GCA_900064475.1 Pseudococcus longispinus
ACCTTACTTTTGGATCAAGGGAAACTGGTAAAAAATTTTTTAGCAAAATTGGAGGACCCAAGGTCAGAACGCGACCGAATTGACATGGAATGACCCTTTTCTGAAGATATGGCTGAAGAAACGTTGAATTTCCTCCAAATCATTTTCAATGTGTGCCTGGCGATATTCCAGTTGAAAAATGGCTACTTTTTTCTTAGAAAGAACTTATTTTCCAGCATGTGGAATTGGATGGATCGATGGAGTGGACACCTGGTCACATTGGTCGAATGAGACCTTGGTGGAAAAATTGCTGAATTTTTGAGCAGTGAAAAAACGAAAACATTTTAAAATTTTCTTCCACACATTGAAAGCGAATTAGAACTCTACATTCTATCAGCGTTTGCAAACACGCACGCAAGCGACAGGAAATCCGCCTAAAAAACCCTACCAATTCCGACACAACATTCTCACACGTCAAAGGTTTCGCGGTCTGAGAAACTTTGGCAATTAATTTTAATCACTAAACCTCGCAAACACCAGATAGGTACATTTGGCTGCGATTTCAATACATTCTACACACATGTACAAGTCGCAATCCTCGCTTCGTAGTTTATACTCGTCTTAATTACCAACGTTTCGCAATGAATCAGCTCGCAGAATGTTGATCCTCGAGTAGATAGTGCAATATTACGTTTTATACGTAGCTTCAGGTACTTACCTACGTATTACCTTGGAATGATTATTATTTAAAGGATAGAAAATAAGGTACCCTTTGTCGATATCCATTGGTTTATTGTACTTGATACCAACTACTCCCCGATTTGCTTTGATGGTCCTTTTCATTTGCTGTATTTTCGGTTCGCCGAAAAAGAAATCACGTCTGCGTCATGACTCGGCGAATTCTCATCGTCGTCGTTAAATAACTAACTGCTCGTGTACTTGGAAAAACCGTTGAATATTTGTTATGTTTATAGTACGACGACTATACCTACGACAAGGATGCGACGAGCTCAATGTTCGGGCGAATGTACCTTCTTAAGTTAGCTGATGCCTGCGTTCATGGTTCGCTTGGCTTGGCTGGTATTTAAATTAAATTAAACGATTCTTGTTAGTATATCGAATATAGTACTATAACCATGCATACAGCAGCGATAACAAGACACGTATTGCAGGGGTAACATTTTCATTAATTAAAACTGCGTGCCGATGATTCCCTCTTATGCCCTCACCGCCAGCCTGCAACGTTTTAGAGGTCTTTTCACGTGGTAAATTTACAGCGGAATATTCGCCTTGTATGAGTAGATAAAAGCGATACGTTACAATGAGGGATACGATGCGAATGTATTTAATTCGACGTGCATATGGAATTGTCAAGTGCGGAATGAAATCGCGAATTTTGGCGCGGATTGTTTCGGAATTTGTGTTGGTTTTGAGATGAAGAGATATCGTGGTTTGGGAGAGAAATAAGAGTGCGAAAGTGGCCAAAGATACTGAGGTATTTGAAATGGAGATGCCAAAATCGTGCGGTGATTTAGTGTTTGAGGACAGGAAATTGACTGGTATGAATTTTTCTGCAATTTTCGCAAAAGTATTTCGAATTGAGAGGGTTGAACTGAGTTATCATCATTTTAAATAAACACGAAAATTATTAAATTGTAAAATATTGTGGAAATTTATCGAAAATGTGGTAAAAATTATTGATAATGCAAAAAAAGAGGCAAAATAAAAAAATAAATGTAAAATTTGAAAAATAATATTGAAATTGAAAAAAATTGATGAAATCGTCTCAATGTAATATATTGAAATTCGTTTCAAATCCAACAAGAAAAAATGCTGAATTTTTGCCAAACATACGCAAAAATGACTAAAAACTGGTGAATTATCGCAAAAATTACTTGAAACGTAATAAAAAGTCTCCGTCACTTCCATACGCATTATCTATAAAATTTTCCAAGCTCGAAAAGTCAACGGAAATGTCTTAAAGTCAAGTCCGACAAAATGTCTAAATGTCACTATTACCTCTAAAATTTTCTAATTTCAAGAAGTGAATAGAAATCTGAAAATTTTTCAAGCCCAAAAAAGTCTGACAAAATATGTCAAAGTCAATGGAAATCCGAAAATTTTTCCCATTCCAAAAAAGTCTGACATCATGTCTAAAAGTCTGTGGAAATTTGAGAATTTTTTCAAAGTTCAAAAAAGTCTGACAAAATGTCATGAAATTAATTTCTGAAACTTTCCTAGTCCGAAAAATCTACCTGACAAAATTTCGGAAAGTTAACCTAATTTCTAATAAAATTTTTAAAGTCGACTGTCTGACAAAATAAGTCCAAAAAGTCAATGAAAATCTGAAAATTTTTCCAAGCCCAAAAAAATCTGATAAAATGTCTAAAAGCCAACGTGATCTTAGAATTTTCCAATTTCAAGAATTATGCCTCACAAAATGTCTAAAATTTGTAGTGAATTCTAAAAATTTTCAAGTCCAAAAAAACAAAAAAAAAACAAATAAGTCTTAAAGTTTTTTCAAGTCCAAAAAAGTCTGAAAAAATGTGTAAAAATTAGAGTGAATTCTAAATTTTTTTAATCCAAAAAGTCTGAAGTGTTTGTCTGACAACTTTGAAATTTCCCAACGCCAAAAAAACACAGAAATCTTAAATTTTTTTCCAGGCCCAAAAAAGTCTGACAAATATGTCATAAAATTATTTTCTGAAACTTTCCTAGTCCAAGAAATCTGCCTGACAAAATTTCGGAAAGTTATCCTAATTTCCATTTCCATATATATAAAATCCAAGACGTGTCCGTCCGTCTGTCTGTCTGTCTGTCTGTCTGTCTGTCTGTCTGTCTGTCCGTCTGTCTGTCCGTCTGTCCGTCCGCCTGTCCGTAACGTTATGATTTTTCATGACTTTTCGACATTTTGTCAGACTTTATGTTCATGACATTTTTAAAAAATCCTAAAATGACCAAAATGATGATTTTTACCTTGAAATGGTAATTTTGACTAAAATATTGACAAGTTTGATAAAAAAAATGACAATTAACAAAAAATAACAATTTTAACCAAAAATGGCAATTTTTACTTCAAATTGACAATTCCGACCCAAAAAATTACAATTTTGACAAAAATGACAGTTTATAGGTACCAAAAAATGGCAATATTGATCAAAAATCATGATTTCGACCAAAAATAACGAGTTTGACAAAAAATGACAATTTTTACCAAAAAATGACAGTTTTCACCTTGAAATGAAAATTTAAAAAAATGACGATTTGGACCAACCAAAAATAACGATTTTTACCTTGAAATGACAATTTGGACAAAAAAATATGATGAAAAAACGAAGATTTTGATCAAAAGTTACACTTTCTTCCTTGAAATGACAATTTTACTTTGAAATCACCATTTTGACAAAAAAATGACAATTTTGACATTGATTGACGATTTTGACAAAAAATTACAGTTTGGACTAGAAAATAAAAAATTACAAAAAATGACAATTTTGACTAAAGACTGAGAATTTTAACCAAATATGACAGTTTTGTCGGTTTGTTTTGTACGTAACAGCAGCTAGGGGGATGAGCCACAAAGCGGCCCAGTCGTCTAGTTAATGATATATTTCAAGAAAAAAAATTTCGACCCCATGCAAGGGGGAAAAATGGACGAAAAAAATCGGTTTTTCGCATTTTTGAAGATGACGCACCAAGATATGAAGTTCTACAAAAATATGGAGTTGTACATTTGAACTAAGTACATAATATATATTTTTTTCAGAATTGCACCCCTGAAAGGAGTTACCAAAATGGCTCTTGGAAAGCTTAAAATGTCCATTTAAACTTGAAAAAGTGCTCGAAATTTTTTTCAAAAAATTCCAAAAATCAGCCTCCTTGTAAGTTTTAAAAAATTTGGCTGAAAACTGCTAAAAATGAAAATTTTAAACAAAAATCCACATTTCACCCCCCTCTCCCCGCAGTGATTAGGGTTGAGATATCGAACTAAAATTTTTGTCGCGGGAGTTTTAGACCATAAGGACCAACTTTCACTGGATAATTCAAAATTCGGTGCTCCGGGCCAAATCACCCCGCTTTTTCGCACCCTTTTTCTAAATTATTTAGAAAAATTGCAATTAAATTGGATAATTCTGAACAGAAATTTCCGGAGCTCGTTCAGCAATGCACCGTTGAAAAATGGTTACCAATTCACGCAGCTTGCATTAATGGGCATGTTAATATCATGGAGATGTTATTAAAGTACCCTTATCCTAAAGAGATGTATTGCAAGTACAGGTTGGTAATATTTGTTTTTTTCTTTTCCTAAATAAGACATGAAATAACACTCAATTTTTGTAGAATTGGTGACTGGGAATACGAGCTACCGTTTGATGTGAATTTAAAAGACGTTACCGGGCAAAATGTACTTTACATCGCATCTTTATTAGGAAACTACAAAATGGTCGACGCTATACTGAAGTATAAAGTTAGAGCAATACGTATCAAGGTAATAGATTTCGAATTACGTTTAATTATTCCAATTCGAACCCTCATTCATCATTATTTTGTATTTTATAGACATGCCAAGGTGAAAATGAAACCGAAGACGCCAGTAAAAACGTCGAACTCCCTAGTCCAACTAGAAGACGAATCTCAGATGGTATTCAATCGATAATGTCCAGGCTAAATTTAGGATTAAACAATTCTTCCAACTCGAACGATATCAATGAAAGATTTGTATCTCCTTGGAATGTCGACGACTACTGCAACCATCATAGTGAAACCCCTCTTCATGCCGCCGTCCGACAAAAACACGTCGAAATTGTTTCTCTGCTGCTGATGGCCGGAGCCAATCCGAATTTAAGCATTTATCCCGTCGATAATGTTAGTTCTTTCGATAAAAATTTTAAATTTACTAATCGAATTAATCGATTGAATAATTGTCTAGGGCTGTGCTGTGGAAACATCGCGTCAGAGTACTGGCAGTCGTTCTAGTTCCACTACTCGAGGCCAGACGACTACAGCTTTGGTGGTCGCTTGCGAAAATAGAGACGTATCTATGGTAGAATTATTATTAAAAAATGAAGCCAGAGATGACGAAGCGAAGGCTTTATTTGTTGCTATTCAAAACGGAGATGATATATTGATCACTAAGTTGCTCTCTATTAAAGTACTAGTTTATTTACGTTCGTATGTACAATTTCACTAATAAGTTATTAATCTCGTGAATTAATTTTATAGGCTTATACCGATCCGGAGCATAAAATTAATAAAAAAGCTATGAATGAAAAAATGCACGCAAATTTCGGAGCCTTGACCAATTTCACTTATAGTAATATGTTCGCCAATACTCCTGTAATGATCAACTGGCACAATGCTTATCATTGCCAGTTGCCTCGTATTAAACCTCAATGGCTGGTGCGTTTTTTTACTTCGATTTTAACACATACTTAAATAATTGAAACTAATGAAAATTTTATTTCAGGTTGATGCTGCTTTACATATAAATCCGAAACTGAAACTGAATCCAAAAAGTCAGCAAATCGTTTTATATGCTATTACTAGACTCGATGTGTCTAACAATGCGTTGATTTCAATCCCTCCTGTGATTTTTCAATTACAAAGTTTAAGGTGATACATATTTCTCGGCGTAGTTGATAATCTCGGTACGAGCAATCGAATAAAATATTCGTTTCTTTTCGTAGATATTTAAATTTAGCACAAAATAAAATCGAAAAGTTACCAACGTCTCAAGATTTTGAAGAGGAATGTTCCCCTTCAAATAAACGTCGCTCTAGAGTTACCTTCACACGAGAAAAAGGATATTCGGCTCCATTCCTTGAAGAATTATATTTACAAGTGAATATTTTAAATCATAATATTTTATTTATTCAAAATAACAAAAATTTGAATTCGATTTGATCATTTTTTGTTCGTAGGATAATCGATTAGAAATAATACCGGAAGAAGTGTTCCGTTTACCTTCGTTAGTAACGCTAGACGTTTCCAATAATAAATTGCAAGAGTTACCGTTCCAATTATGGAGAGCTCCAAAGCTGAAAGAGCTCAATGCAGCGTTTAATTTATTAAGAGAATTACCCGCTCCTTCCATAGAAGTAATTAAACCCGACGACGATCTTTTTTATTTTATCGAACTGGTCTAATGATATCATTATTTAGGAAATAAACGCCAGTCGTAAAAGTATTTGCTCTATTGATTCCGGCCACAGTACTGATTCCGCTTCAGATGCTTTAACTAATGCAATGTCCGAAAATTCTTGTAAATGGAAAAGTGTACAGTAAGTTCTCCTTTTAATAGTTTAGTTTTACTTTCACGTAAATACTCATTGTATGTTTTATGCATTATAGATTACTCGAGCTACAGCACCATAATGAATGGTCTGAAACGGTGGAAATTAGCGAGCAAATTTTACACGTCGAAGAGCATGAAAACTGTGCCGAAAATTGTTCTCAATTATCATCGTTGAATTTAGCTCATAACCAGTTTACTGCTATTCCTGTAGTTTTGTCATGTTTGGCGGTTAATTTGACTAGATTGAATATGGCATATAACAGGTAAATTTTTATGTGTTTTTTATACCATTTCTAGTTCCAAGAACTAATTTGTGTACATTTTTCTGCACAGTTTACGCACAATGAGTTATATCACTTCGTATCCAAGTTCGTTGAAGCAGCTAGATCTAAGCCATAATAAGATCTGCGTTTGGCCAAGCTTGCCTCAAGTTCACGATGATAATCTAGATCCGACCGAACAAGCGTTTATATCGTGCTATCATCAAGAATCCGGATTCAAAATGACCGTTAATAAATTATTATCTGGTTAGATAACGGATTTTCTTATCATTGTTACGATGATTTGCAAAAAGATAACATTTTTGTGTATATTTCTAGGTCGCAGGCAAACGTTACGTTCTTCGGTTTTGAATAGCGTTTGTACTCATCGTAGACATTTAAGGTTGGAGAACCTGAGAACACTGGTTTTAGCTGATAATTCCATCACAAGGATACAATTTTCGACCGATGATGATGGATTGTATTCTAATTTGCACGATTCGCGAGATGATCTAGATGACTGGGTACATACAATCGTAACCTGATGATTCATTTTGAAAGAATGAAGTAATATTTTTTTTACTTTTTGCAGGAAGGTATCAATGCAGCCAGTGCTTTGACCAATAATCCTACGTCTGTGAAAACTAGATTAATGTTCCCTAATGTGAGCATGTTAGATCTGAGTAATAATCATTTGAAAGAGATACCTTCAAATATTCACGAACTTGGAAATCTATCAGTATTAAATATTAGTGGCAATATTGGTGAGTTCGGTCGTCATCCTTTGGTAGTATTTTTGACATGGATATGTCTTATGGCTGGGGCCAATCCTGAAATTTTGCCCATTTTATTTGTCCATTTTTCGTGTACGGAAAAACCGCCACGAAATTCCTCGACGATGACTTTTAGGGATTTTGTCAGACTTTTTTAGACTTGGAAAATTTTTTAGATTTTTATTGTCGTTTTTAATTTGGAAAATTTCAGAGATAATACTGACTTTTAGACATTTTGTCAGACAATTTGGATTTTTTCTAGTCGTTTTATCAGATCTTTTTGGATTTTGAAAATTTTTAAGATTTCCACCAACTTTTTGATTTTGTCAGACTTTTTTGGATTTCCATTGACTTTTTGAACTTGGAAAATTTCAGAGATAATGCCGACTTTTAGACATTTTGTCAGATAAACAATTAAAATTTTTTTCAATTTAAAAAATTAACTTTCAGACATTTTGTCAGACTTTTTTGAACTTAAAAAATATTTAAAAACTCAAATTAATTTTTGACTTAGAAAATTTCAACTTTATGGGCTTGAAAAATTTCAAGAAAGTTGAAATCCGTCATTTTGAACAGCTTTTTACCTAACACTGATTTTTAGACATTTTGCCAGACAAATAAGTTATATACGTACTTTTTCAACTTGGAAAATTGAGTTCTAGAAATTTTGTCCGACTTTTTTCGGCTTTGAAAAATTTCCAGATTTCCATTTATGTTTCAGAGATAATGCTGATTTTCAAATATTTTGCTAGAGAAATAATTGAGAATTTTTGAATTAAGAAAATTTTAGAAATCAGGGTCATCTTTTTAATACTTTGTCAGGCAGATTTCTTGAATTTAGAAAATTTCATTTTCAGACATTTTGTCGGACTTTTTTGAACTTGGAAAATTTTAAAGAACTAAAATTATAGTTTTTGAATTTGAAAAATTTCAATTTTATGGACTTGAAAAATTTCAAGAAAGTTTAAATCAGACATTTTGTCAGCCAGCTTTTTACCCATGGTTGACTTTTAGACATTTTATCAGATTTTTTTGAATTTGGAAAAATTTTCAAATTTCTACTAACTTCAATATTTTGTCAGACTTTTTTGAACTTAAAAAATTTTTCAAAATTCAAATGAGTTGTTGAATTTGGAAAATTTCAAAAAAATTTCAAATATCACGATTTTGTGGACTTGAAAAATTCAATGTGCAAAAGCATATTCTATGTTTAATCGTTTCATGGATAGTATGAAAATGGCGGGGAATTTTTGTCAAACGTTTGAAATGTTTAAATTTCAAAAAGACATATCCATGTACCAATACGTCCACTTGACAAGTGGATCTATCTTTCTGTCAATTTTTGACTATAATATGCTAAATTTTTAGATATTACCGAACTTCCATCTCAAATGGGTTTATTATCGAGATTATGGAATTTAAATACACGAGGATGTAATCTCCAAGAACCCCTTAGATCTATGATCGATTCGAATAAATATAAGACGATGGACGTCGTGGGATACTTGAAATCTATCCTAGAAGATGCCAGACCGTATGCTAGAATGAAACTGATGATCGTTGGCGTCCAAGGGATTGGTAAAACATCGCTTCTCGAACAGCTTCGACAAGAAGGAAGTGGATCTTATAAGAAGAAGCCTGTAGAGGTAGTTGATTTGTCACATTTACTGACTTTTCGTTATGAAAAATGTCTAATTCAATCGTTTCATCTTGTAGCATTGGGCTAAACGAATGGGCAATAAAAATATCAACGTAAAAACATCCAAAGGAACCAACATGTCGACAGTCGGTGTAGATATCGCAGATTGGGTATATGAGAAGAAAGTTCGTAATCATTCTTCTCACGGACCTGTCATGTTTAGGTTTGTAGTTTGGTGAAATATTTGATATATGAATTTGAAAAAGAATTTTAATGCGAAAATTTATTCATAGAACTTGGGATTTCGGAGGACAACGAGAATATTACGCAACCCATCAATATTTTCTATCTAAACGTAGTCTGTATTTAGTAGTGTGGCGAATTCCCGATGGTCAGAAAGGTATCTCGGAAATTTTTCATTGGCTGATCAATATTCAGGTTAGTTGTAAAGCACTTTTATTGAAAGATGAACAGAATTGTGTCTAACTAGCTATGTTTTCAGGCCAGAGCACCAAATTCGCCAGTATTGATCATCGGTACACATTACGATCTGATGAGAGAACAATTTCCTGCAACGAGATCCGAAGATTTACAGCAGTTGATTCGTGAAAAGTTAGTGTCCCTTTTTGGAATATTCGATTTGAAAAGCGAATGGATCCGATTAAGATGATATTTTTATTTTTTAGGTTCGTAAATATCGTAGATGCTGAAAAATGTGGCCTGCCTCGTGTTCTCGATACCATTGAAGTCAGCTGTAAAACTCGTCATAATATTAAACTATTGTGTAATCTTATTTACGATACTGTCTTCAGTCTTCGCTTGCCTGGTAATTGCTCGACTTTCTGTATTTTTGAATTTTTGCCCGAAATATTTACTCAATTTTTATAATTCTATGTAGGAAGCAAAGAATTATTATTGGAACAGAAAGTACCTGCTTCTTATCTCGCTTTGGAAGACGTCGTGAGTCATGTAGCTGCAGAACGTCGTCAAAAAGGAAATGATCCTGTGTTAAGTGCTCAAGAATACAAAGCTGTCGTGTCCAATGAAATGTTGACCAAGTTCCAGCGCTCTTTTCGAGATTGGGCTGAATTACACCAGGCTACTTTGTTTTTACACGAAAATGGTAGATAATTAGTTGATTAATAATCGCTGTTAATAATTAGACGAATATTTTCAATTTATTATGTATTTTTGTAGGAGTATTATTGCATTACGATGATGCCACGTTGAAAGAATTGTATTTTTTGGACCCTCAATGGTTATGTGATATGTTAGCTCATGTGGTGACGATTCGTGAAATTAATCCTTTCGCTCGGACTGGTTTGTATTTTATTTTTCTCGATTAATTTTTACAATTGTTGTATAATTTGATGACTGAAATGGTAATTTTTCAGGTATTATGAAGTTAGACGATCTAAAACATATTTTCAAATCGACGAATTTAAATTTGACCGATGCTCAAGAGTATATTGTGAATTTATTAAATAAATTCGAAGTAGCTCTTACGTGGGATAATCGTACATTATTGATTCCATCGCTGTTGCCATCTGAAGAAGAAACATCGACTATTCGAACTACTTCTGTTCGGGTAAATACATTATATCTTCCATTTTATTTCAACTACATAATTTTTAAAATTATATACACAGTGTTTTTAATGTTTCCAATGATTTTTTCTCTCGTTTTTCAAGATTCCATTGAGATCGAGAAATTGGGCCATTAGAAGCAAAAAAACATCGTCAAATAATTTAGTATCATTACCGGGAAGCGCCTTTCATCACAATTCGCCTGGTTAGTCGATGAATATTTCCATTTACGTCAAAACAAACGATCATTTTTTTCACTAATAAAGGAAATGCAATAATCGTTATTTTTCGAGTAAATTAAAATGTTTTGTTTACATTCTGAGTGATGACGAATCATCCGATGATTTATTATGTATTCAAGGCGGCAGTTTCGACAAGGATACTGCGACGAGTAATATGTCGGCTGAAATGACTAATCGATCCGATCCGGAAGCTTCTATACGAAGATTACTGATCATGACATACTTCCCGTCCGGTTTTTGGTCTCGCTTAATAACGCGAATTTTGGGAGACGATTCTATTATAGAAATCGTCAGATGTTTCTTTATTATTCCAAAAGAGGTAATTTTTCAATCGAATCGGTTTCGATAAATATTACCATTCGTTTAAATATTTTTTCGTAATTAGGTAATGCAAGATAACCAATTACTCAAACTTTTGGATGTGAAAGTAGAATGGGTATTATGGCAAACCGGTATGGAGCTTCGGTATTCGGATATAGTGATTTTTCGTGTAAAAGAAGTCTTACCGAATGTTCGCACTTCGCCGATTAATTACAAAGAGCAAAGGTACGTACGTTCGCAAATTAAACTGTATTCGAATTCGAATCGAATGTAAATTTAATTTCATTTTTTAGGATATTCATCAAACAAGAGAATGTCTGGTGCGATGTTGATTTGAAAAATGCCTCTTTGTTGGAAATTTTTTTACCTTTGGATAATATCGTCATTAAACGACCTGTGCTGCAAAAAGATGAAACTATCGGGTATCAGGCTGTCGTGCTTGATCCATCGCCGGAATATTCTACTCAACTTTTAGCTCTTACTGTTGACCATATTGATGTACTTTTGGAAGATTGGTATCCTACTTTGGGTCAGTAGGGTTGCGAAAAATGGATTTTTCAGTCGAAAAAATTATTTTATTATTTTATTTGAAAATTCCTCAGGTACTAGATTCGTTCATACGTCAGAGGGCAAATTTCTAATTACCAGGCTGGTACCGTGTCCGAGATGTATTTCGAGTTCTTCGGAAGACGGAGGATCGTTCCAGAACGATATTGATGATTGTAAAAATGCAAATTGGCAGCAGTGTTTGACTAATAAAACGTGTGAAAATCAGGTACCCATTGATGATTGATTCGAAGATATTTATTTATTGAGTATTTAAAATTTTTACATTAATTATCTTTCATTTCGACTGAATTTTTTGATAGAATACAAATGCTCAAGAATTTGACGATCGAGCTCGCCGAATTCGTAAATCGCAAGAAAGCTGTACTTCGGATGGCGATAGTGGCGTTGGAGGTGAAAGTCCTTCATCAAGGTGTGTCTTACGAAACTCTAGGAAAAATACATAAACCAATGGATAATATATTGAATATTTTTTGCAGCTGTAAAACTTCTGTCGAGGGATATCCGGAAACTAAAACGCACGACGACGATGATAAAAAATCGGGCAGTTATAGTTGGTTGATCGAAGAATGTATATTGGCTTCTTATAATCGTAAATGTGTTACGTGTCCAACTCATGGCGATATTTCTCTCGCTCAAGTGGCTCCAGATACGGTACATTTCCCCCGTTTTCACTTACATGTTTTAAACTTCGATTAATTAATTAATTTTTACGTTTAGTTATTCTTGGATCTTGGTGAGAAATACTTGATCCGACCTCAGCACATATCTCGTGGTAAATTACTCGGCAGAGGCGCTTTTGGTTTTGTATTCAAAGGCACCTATAAAGTCAGAGGCACCAATGACGTTATCAATGTTGCCATGAAAATGTTACAACCAGTCCAACCTGGAACCAACGCCAATCCATCAGCTTTGATGGCTTATAAAGTAAATAAAAAATGCTCAAAACTCGACCATCCATATATATAAAATCCACGACGTGTCTGTCTGTCTCTCCATAACGCTGACATTTTCAACTTTTAGACATTTTGTCAAACTTTTTGAAGCTTATAAAAATTTTGAATATGCAACCGTAATATTTTCCTTAATGAAATTTTTAAAAAAACCTATCGACTCGAAAAATTACTATTTTGACAAAAAATGATAAGTTTTGGCAAAAAATGACAACTTTTACCTTAAAACGACAATTTTTACAAAAAATTACGATTTGGACTAAAAATAACGATTTTTACCTTGAAATGACAATTTTGACTAAAAATTTACAATTTGGACCAAAAAAACAATTGATGAAAAAAGGAAACTTTGACCAAAAATGACACTTTCTATCTTGAAATGACAATTTCTACTTTGAAATCACAATTTTGACCAAAAAATGGTAATTTTGACGCAGATTGACAATTTTGACAAAAAATGGCAGTTTGGACTAGAAAATAAAAAATGACCGAAAATATGATTTTTATCTTTAAATAATAATTTTGACTGAAATATTCACAAGTTAGACAAAAAAAATGACAATTGATGAAAAACAACGATTTTAATCAAAAATGACAATTTTACTTTGAAATGACAATTTCGAACCAAATAATTACAATTTTGACAAAAATGATGATTTTGACAAAAAAATTACAGTTTTGACCAAAAGTAACAGTTTTTACCCTGAAATGACAATCTTTACTTTTAAATGGCAATTTTGACGATTTTGAACAAAAAATGGCAATTCTAACAAAAAAAAAACATTTTTGACTAAAATCACATTTTGGTCTGACATCAGACTTTATGAAACTTGGCGTGTTTGTCTGTAACGCTGACATTTTCGACTTTTAGACATTTTGTCAGACTTTATGAAAATATAAATCTTTTTAAACACGATATTTTTTTCAGGGAGCTCAAAACAAATGGGATCGTGATCCGTTGCAATACGCTTGTAAAGCATATTGCACTGCCAGACAAGAATTAAATATACTTTTGAATCTACAACATATTAATATAGTTCCTTTAATCGGCGTATGTACCAAACCACTAGCCCTAGTTTTGGATTTAGCCCCTAGCGGAGCTTTGGATCAAACATTAAAGAATTACAGACGATCCGGTGCCAGATTTGATGCGTTCACTTTACAAGCAATTATTCTTCAAGTGAGTCATTCGTTTTGATGAATTATTTTTCAGCTTAAATCAACGTTATTACTTACCATTTGGAATTTTCAGGCTGCCAAAGCTCTAGAATACCTACATCAACAGCATATCATCTACAGAGACTTAAAAAGTGAGAATGTGTTAGTGTGGTGCATTCCTCCGCCTTTTTATCATTCCGAGGAATTACCCAAAGTTCATATCAAACTGGCCGATTATGGTAAGAAAGTCGTTAAAAAAAATCAATGAATTGTAATTTTTCAAATTCTATTTTGAATTTTTTTTGTTTAGGGATAAGTAGATTGACACTCCCATCGGGCACCAAGGGATTTGGTGGTACCGAAGGATTCATGGCTCCTGAAATTATGAAATATAATGGCGAAGAAGAATACACCGAGAAGGTGATTATTTTGGTGCAATTATTCTGCGAAGAGGGTTATTAAGGGTGTACTTTAGTAGGTAATTTAAGTAGGCAAAAAACATGAAATTCTATCGAAGAGATTACAAGCCATCGATGTTACAAGCGAACAAATGCTCGAATCTTTTTCATTTTTGGATATGTTGTTTAGAAACGTTAGATCTAGGTCCCCACGAAATTTGTTATTGAAAATTTTCATTTATATATAATTTTTTCATGGGTTCAAAAGTAGATATTTTGAGCCATTTTTACTTGAACATCGTACGCTGTTATACGCTTGGAGAATGAAGATTTCTAATAACAAATTTCGTGGGGGCCTTC
>FIZU01003139.1:0-24022 GCA_900064475.1 Pseudococcus longispinus
GGGGGGGGGGGGGGGGGGGGGGGTAAATTGCAAATATAAAAAAATCTAAGGGTGAAAAAATTGAAATTTCTCATTACATCTCTTTCTTTTTCAAGGGTGAATAGTCAAGTGCAATCATTTTTCAATTTATAGCAAAACTCATACAGGAAAATGAAAGTAAATAATTGATTCGATCCTGTTCCTATTTTCTGCGAGAAATTTTAATTTTCACCGGTAAAAAAGAACTCGTGCACTAGCTCAACTTCAGTTTACGTGATGCAATGAAAAATTTTCAATTTTCACCCGTCAGATTTCTCCTGGGCACAAAAGGGTTAACTTATCTAGGTCGTTGTACTACTAAATTGGTCGATAAAGAATTCGAATCAATTTCAAGTGGCCATTTAGGTATACGATAGGCTATACGAAAGTAGAAAAAAACGAGAGGGAAATATTTGTGAAGAATTGTAAGCTTCATTATAGCTGTCAATTCGCCGTATAATAATAAGGTAAACATACGTAAGGTTACGACTGGGGTTATCTTCACACAGAGAAAGCAACAAGATAATATATAATTGTTTATAATTTACGGTATATAAATATTATATCTCTGTGTGCAGTTCTTAAATGCTATTTCAATTTACACAGGGTGATCGTTAAAACTCCATTCCTTTGGCTTAGAATTACTCGCTTTTCAAAATAAATCTCCCATTAACGTAAAAAAAAAATATATTAAAGTATTAATCCAGCGTTCATTCATAAAACACATCTTGTACTCTATACTATCTAGGTATCGTAACGGACAATCGAATATTTTTAGCGATGCGCGTGCCTCACGTATACACCAAATACGTGTTTAATTAAAGAACAACCTGTAGTGGTTTCCTTTTTATACCTTTTCTTTTTTTTTTTCAAGCGAAAAAAATAAAAGTAATGTCGATAGTTGATACCTTTGGATGTGTTACTTTATACTTTTCAACTGAATAGACGTAATGGATGTCTATTTGTCATAAAGGTTATTCACTTCACTCTGCTGGCTCGAACTATACATCGGAGAGTCTCCTCTGTACGCCATCAAAATCGATGGCATGCATAACGTTAGCGTATGAATACTTTTGTATGTAAACGCTTCGGGTAATTATAAACATGAAGAATATGCGTTTATGAAAAAAAGCAGAATTATCTATTGAAAAATTAGAAAGCTAACTTTGACCTATTATGTTGGCAAAGCCGCATGTTTATGATAATGACCATTTGCGGTAGCGAGCCGAGCAAAATTAACCGTTTTCACGCAGCGCTGCGAGAAATTCGCGAATCGAAATGTGAGATTTTTCATGTAAATTACCCACAATAAGTATGTACTCGGTGGTGTTTTTTTTTCACATTATGGCGATTGTGACTCGTGAGATATGGATTTGAAATAAGATGCTCGTATGTACGAGTATTATGAGATTTTCTTTCATATTGCTGCTTTGTCATTTGCCGAACAACTTCAGCTATATTAATGTATCGTCGTTTATGTCTCGTAAAATTTTATGATTTTTATGATTTAAATGTTTGGGAATTTCTTTTTTGTGGGTGTGTTACGAGTATATACGTTCGACTATGTTGCGAATTGCGATAAAGTGCATTAGAGGTTAGCTTGAAGCTTTCGTGTCATTGCATGGTGGCTATGTATGTGCGCTTTGGCTCGAGTTTGGCGGAATTTGGATTTTTTGAGTTCAATTGATAGGGGTATTTTGAATTTTGATATAATATGCCACATTCATCTGACCATTGATAATAATTCATTCAAGATAACTTCCAACATTTTTTCGATTTTCGATTGTGACACCCCATTCCCCCACCAAGTGGGTTTTTTAGATAACCCATGATGGATATAACTTATTCTTTGTCGAGTTATTGGACATTTGAATCTTACATACAGGGTGTCCGTTTAGGGGTGAAGAATATTTGAGATTTGGATATACAGGATGTCTACAGGGTCATGGAAGTCAAAAAAAAGTCACAGATTTTTGATTTCTTATAATGAAAAATTCAGATTAAGTAATCATTATTTTGATTTTTTTTTCATTTTCCAGAAAAAATATTCGATAGATAGGTGAAAAAGTAATAGTTTTCCAAAAAAAAAATCTAAATAAACACCCTGATATACCTGTACCTAACCGAGTCCAACTAACAAATAATCTGTCCTCACCCCAAGGGGTGTAGTCAACTAGTCATGAACCGAATTTTCACATTACATTTCATAAAAAAAATTACAAAAGGAAACTAATCAATTTGAACATACCTCATAAAATTAATAACCCGGGAAAAATGTACTGTTCGACATTCTAAATCGTAATGAAAGAAATTCTACATTTTTAACTGGAGGTAAACATCAGCTGTGATGGGAGGGACCTTCCTTGCCATATGTAAACGACACGATCCGACACAATTCGAATCCAACGAATTCAACAACCTACCCAAAACCAGTCAAACAACACTAACTTGTCAAAAACTGGTTTGACAACTTCTTAATTGCTTCGCCTTTTTTCCCAAACCTCAAAACTACTATTTTTATCAATTACAATCGCTTGAACGAATTCAACAACTTACCCAAAACCAGTCAAACAACTCTAACTCGCCAAAAACTGGTTTGACAACTTCTAAATAGCTTCGCCTTTTTTCCCAAACCTCAAAACTACTATTTTTATCAATTACAATCGCTTGAACGAATTCAACAACTTACCCAAAACCTGTCAAACAACTCTAACTCGCCAAAAACTGGTTTGACAACTTCTAAATAGCTTCGCCTTTTTTCCCAAACCTCAAAACTACTATTTTTATCAATTACAATCGCTTGAACGAATTCAACAACTTACCCAAAACCTGTCAAACAACTCTAACTCGCCAAAAACTGGTTTGACAACTTCTAAATAGCTTCGCCTTTTTTCCCAAACCTCAAAACTACTATTTTTACCACGCTTTTATTAACTTGGTATCATACGTCCATACAAAAAGTATCAACTCGTCCGATGCGCGCGCAACGTTACGTTCGTCGTAGATCGTAGTTTTCATTAATCCGCGGGTCGGTGGTTCGAATCCAGATGGAGCTGGTAATTTTTTTTTCGTTTTCACGTATTTCGGATATTTTTTTTTGTAAAATGAGATTTTCCTTCAATTTCTTGCCGATTATAAATTTTTTATTTTAATAGAATTTAAATGTATTTTTCAGGAAATTTTTTTATATGTGATGAAAATTTAAAAACGATCAAATAAAATAAATGAAATAAAAATTTAAAAAACCACGTTTTTATTAAACTAAAAAATAAATAAATAATTAACATTTTTGAGAATTTTCTTGGTTAAAAAAAGCGTGGTGGGAGCGTAGAGGGAAGCATGTCGGAAATAATCGAGAAACGCTACCGCCACGCTTTTTTAACCAAGAAAATTCTTTAAAATGTTAATTATTTATTTTTTTTTAGTTCAATAAAAGCGTGGTTTTTAAAATTTTTATTTTATTTATTTTATTATTAATTACAGTCGCTTGAACGAATTCAACAACTTACCCAAAACCTGTCAAACAACACAAACTTGCTAAAAACTGGTTTGACAACTTCTTAGCTTCGCCTTTTTTCCCAAACCTCAAAACTACTATTTTTATTATTTACAATCGCTTGAACGAATTCAATACCCAAAACCAGTCAAACAACACTAACTCGCCAAAAACTGGTTTGAAAACTTCTTAGCTTCGCCTTTTTTCCCAAACCTCAAAACTACTACTTTTATTAATTACAATCGCTTGGTCATTTTTGCATTAATTAAATTGTGCATTCTCCCCTCCCTTCATAATAAATTTCGGAAGATATTACTTTCGCCAAGAATTTTTTATTGAATAACTCCTTCAATCATAAAGATAGGCATTCCAATGAAATTATAATGTTTTTTGCATTTTCAAAATGCTATGTACTGCGGGTAAAACATTTTTTCAATGCAGTGTTGCCAACCGATGTCTGAGTTACTAGTAGATTCATTTTTTAATGAAATTTTCAAGTTATATCATCGGTTTCTTTCTTGCTACTGGTCCTATTCAGTGATGTTTCTGTTATTTAATACGTTACCAGCGTGTTGTTGGCAAGTTACTTAGAGGTTTCTGGTATTATTCTAATTTTCAATTACACATCCATCATGATTTCAAGATAGTTCTGTTACAATTTTTTGTTTACAATTCTGTTATTATTCCGGTTTTGTTACAATTCCAGTGTCATTTCGTTTCTGTTACGTTTTTGTTACGATTCCATTATCATTTCGTTTCCGTTACGTTTTTGTTACAATTCCTTTTTTATTTCGATTACATTTCGTTACCGTTACAATTCTGTTATTATTTCATGTTCGTTATGTTTTTGTTACGATTCCGTTATTATTGTGTTTCCGTTACATTTTTGTTACAATTTCGTTTTCATTTCGATTACGTTTTATTACTGTTACAATTCTGTTATTATCTTGTTTTCGCTACGTTTTTATTACAATTCCTTTTTTATTTCGGTTCTATTTCATTACCGTTACAATTTGGTTTTCATTTGGTTTCTGTTACGTTTCCGTTATGTTTTCGTTACGTTTTTGTTATAATTCCTTTTTTATTTTCATCACGTTTTGTTACCACTAAAATTCCGTTATTATTTCATTTCCGTTACAATTCGGTTATCATTTTGTTTCCGTTATGTTTTCGTTACAATTCTGTTATGTAACCATTTCGTTTCTGTTACGTTTCCATTACAATTCTATTGTCATTTCAATGTAATTGTTGTGATTGAAATATGATACTCGAAAAATGTATCATTTTCGTCCCTTCATTTATACAGAGCTGCAACTGTTATGAACCCGTGTCAAATAAGTTGCCTATCTCTATCGTTATTCGAAGCCTTGATTCGTTCTGAATCACTCTGTATGCTTAGTAATCGATGAAAGTAAACAGTAAAATGTGTGATAATGGATAAAATGTAAACATTCCATTGAAATTGGTTCAATTTTTTTGAAAAATCTTTGTGCTGAAAATATTGAATTTTTTTAAAGAGGAGATTTCCACCATTTCAATCCTGAATTTCGCAGTCAAATCACTCGTCACCAAAAACAAAAAAAAACCAAGCATTTAATTAGTCGTTCTGAAAACAAGGATCACCTCACGCAAAGGTTCAGGAGAAAGATGAAACGGGTCAAAAATGATGTTTCGAAAAAGTCGGCAACGGCGGTATCGATTTCTCTCGTATCTCGGTTTTTTTCATTTAATATTAAAATCAAAAATACCCGACTAGAATATTTATTTTTCGCTATATCGATTGGTTGAAAATGTAATAAAAGGCCGCGTGTAGTTAAAATGGAGTAAGACGAGGTGACGAGGCGCGGCGGCATGTACGAGTCAGTAGCATCTACGCGTATTGCAGTCATAGTAACCTACATTGAGACCCTTTCATGATTTTCATCCCTTCGAGTTAATTTGGGTCGCGAGTTCTCATGGGACGCGCCAAGATTCTCGGTTCGAATGTCTTTGGCTTTTGCACGCGCCCGGGACACGTCTTGAATTTTCAGTCCGCTTTGGGGGGTATTTGTGTATACGAGTATGACCGATGATTATAAACTTGTTTGTATGTACTAATAGCGTATAAGAAGTACCTAGAGTAGACCTACCTATAAGTGTATACAGTGCGCGAATTCCGGTAGTTTTATTCTAGGTGTTATGATAAACCGAACGTATTAGTCTCGTGATTAATGAGAATTTATCGTACGTGAGAAAAAATAGCTCGCGATGTGGCGTATTATTCATACTCCTAGTCTAGCTCATCTATGCATACGTTGTCTACGATTTCATTGAATAAAATAAATATTCGATGTTATGCCTCGAGATGTGTGCATATGGCTGGCGTCGTATCTTATACTATATGGTGGTTTTACGCCAGTGGCTCCATTCACGCGGTCTTATAATAATATACGAGTAGATATTTATTTTTATATGCGAAATTTGTCCGAGTATACGAATGAGATTAATTTATTAAAAGTTCTTACAGTTTGGAAAAAATTATCCGGCGAGATTGGTCGCGCGAACGAATGGAAAAGACTGCGAATGACTTTTCGCCTCATTCGTAGCGCTCCGGATATACGTACGATATAGAATAAGAAATAATTTCTCCATGTTATTACAGCCGAGAAACGTGTTTATGACATTCGCAGCGAGGATTTAGTCTGGTAAATATATTATTCGTATGCATTCGATACGAAAGAAAATTGCAACTTGTGTTGTTTAATTTTACTAAAAGACCGAGTCGTCGAGGTTTTTAAAATCGTAAAAATACTACAACTTTCGAAGGCGTCAGCGTTTCGCGATCTCGAGACGAATTTATACTTTGTGTCGCGAGACGACTCGATAGTCTGAGCGGGAGTGGAAAAAGCAGGGTACTTATGTTTTTGAACACGAGTTGATAAGTGGTTTTTCTTTTAGTAAGAACTGAAAGAAAATTTTAGGGATGGGGGTACTCAAATTTTGCCCTTAGGGGACGAATAGAAGGGAGTTTTAGGAATGGAAACACATCTTATTTCTGCATATAGAGGGGAAGGGGTATGTTTGGAATCATTTCCTTATAATTCGACCTCCCTGGACTCGAATCTGTCATTAGTTTCTTGATTGAAAGTAGAGAAGTGGCACAGTTGTGAATTTGTGTCGCAGAAAATGATCAATTTTTAGAATAATAAAGGTAAAATCACAATTTTTAATTTTTTCAGCGCTGTAGGGGTGACCAGTTGGGTCATGAAACAAATTTTCATTATAATTCGAACCACCTGAACTCGAATTCGAAGTTGGTTTACTGGCAGAAAGTAGTGAATCCTCGCAATTGTCGAATTTGCTCAGCCTAAAATGCCCAATTTTTGCTTAAATTGGCATTAAATTGCGGTTTCTCATTTCCTAGCTCTTATATCTTTAACCGATTTGGGTTTAAGACGTTTTGTAACTTAATTTGAACCTCATGAACTCGAATTCGAAGTTAGTTTACAGATTTATCGAATGTGCATTGTGTATAGTGACTGATTTGTGCTCGAATTGACAGAATTTTTTCATTTTCAGAAGAACAGCTCTTCCTCAGTTCAAGGTAGAAAAAAAATTATAGGGTAAAAAATGATTGATTTTTAACGTTCTACAACTTTTGTTTGAAACTTTTTTTCGTATCATCAACTTGGCAAATTTTTTCACCCGGGTGTCCCCAAAAAAATTACGTTCTATTAAAAAATCACGATACGACAAAAAACTTGAAACAAAAGTTGTAGAGCATTACAAATTTATCATTTTTTGTTCTACAACTTTTTTTCGATTCTTCAGTGTTGAAAAGATTTTCCTCTTAGAAGGTATTTAGGCAGTCTGAACACATGAATTTTCACGAAAATTGGCCATTTTTTGCGACGCAAATTTCACGATTGTGTCACTTCTCTACTTTCAATCGAGAGAGTAATGACGGATCCGAGTACAGAAAAGTCGAATTAAATGGAGATAATACCAAACATATCCCTGTTTCTTTATGCGCAGAAATAGGGGTTAGAGTGGCACTTATTTTAGAAATTTTTTCGGAACCCCCCCCCCCCCCCCTCCCTCTGCAAATTCGTTACATATATGGAGAAAATAATTTCAAATTTTTTATTTTTTATTACAACTCATTTTTCAAGTGTCCCCCCCCCACTAATTAAAAAAAGTAAAGAATTACTTTAAAATGCTGAATTTTCGAATTTTTAAAATGATCCGACCAAAAACGTAATTTTACAGAAAAAGCTTTTATTGTTATTTCAAAAAAATTTGAAAAATTGAAAAAAATGTTTCAATAAGTTTCAAAAATATTTTTTGAAAAAATTTCAAATTTTTCAAATTTTTGTTTTTGATTTCACTGTCTTTAAATTGCAATACCTCGACCAATTTTGAATTTGGTGACCTGGGACCACTTCCCTTCGATTTCTAAGGGGTTTTTACTTTAAATGAACCAAAAAAGTAAAAAACTATTTTTTTTGGTCGGATGCGGTCCCTTTTATTGGACACCGTCACATATGTACTTGTATCGAACAAGACCTTTTTTGACGATTTTTCATCTTAAAGTCAGTAGAAATCTCAAAATTTTTCCAAATTTGAAAAAGTCTTAAAAAATATCCAAAAGTTACGAACTCAATGTCTGATTTGAACTTTCTTAAAATTTCCAAAGTCCATACAATGGAGATATTTTAAATTTTCTTGAAATTTTCCAAATCCAAAAAGTCACTCGAATTCTGACAAATTTTCGAAGTCCAAAAAAGTCTGACAAAATATCTGAAAGTCAGCATAACGGATTTTCGTGAGTGAATTTCGGAACGGAATTTCGTTAAAAAATTTTCCAAGTACAAAAAGTCACTGGAAATTTGAAAATTTTTTCCATATTTAAAAAAGTCTCACAAAATGTCTGAATACCGCTGATAAAATGTCTGATTTGAATATTCTAGAAATTTTTCAAGTCCATAAAGTGGAGATATTTGAAAGTTTCTTGACATTTTTCAAGTCCAAAAAGTCATTTGAATTCCGAAAAACTATAAAAGTTCAAAAAAATCTGACAAAATATCTAAAAGGCACCAAGCACAAAAAGTCAGTAGAAATTTGAAAATTGTTTGAAGTTCAAAAAGTCTCATGAAATATCTAGAAGTCAGCGCTAGGTAAAAATCTGTCTGATAATATTCTGATTTGAACTTTTTTTGAAATTTTCCGAACCCAAAAAAGTCTGACAAAATGTCGTTACCTTTTTCGCAGGTTTGCGGTCATCGCAAAATCATATCCTCTGCTAATAAATTATATTTAAAATGGTCTAAATGTACTCTGTTTTGCCCTAAAAGATAATTTTCTGCATTTTTTCATCATTGTTGTACACTTGAGAATTTTTCAAAAACTGTCAAAAAGTGAAGAAAATATACTGAAGATGGAGGTTTCTGAAAATGAAGATAAAGAGGAAAAATCACCCAATTCGATTTTTTTCGGTGAAAATGTGTGTGTCAAGTCAATTTTGATTACAAATTTTTTTTCAGATTTTTTATAGATTTTTTCGAATGGGAAACTTGCAAAACGTTGAAAAATGTCGTTTTTTAATCCTCCATAAAAACTGTGGTAAACATGAAAAATAGTCGAAAATGGTCTTGTTGAATAAAAGTACGTATGTTGGGACCATTTTGCTTCAACATTTTTTTCAAATCGAAAATTTTGCATATTTTCTTGAAGGTCGGGGGGGGGGGGTCCTCGGTATTAATTGAAATGAAATTAGATAGAAAATATAAAATAGAGAATTATTTTCTCCATACGTGTTACAATTCAGAAGGGGAGAGGTCTCGAAAAAATGTCAAAAATTTCTGTAAAGATCACCCTGGATGTTTCCACCCCTAAAACCCTCCTGCTCGCCTCCTAAGGACAATTTTTGATGGTCTCACTTTTCTAAAAAAATTTTATGGTATCATACTAAAAGAAAAACTACATGTGAACTAGTGTTTAATATGCCTATGCTTTAAGCACTTCGACTTGGAGATAAAATTGATAAAAATTTTCGACTCATTTTTTATTTTTTTCCTGCGATCTGATCTCGCTGTATACTTGGAGTATTGAATACGTACGTGTCGAGTTGTTTACATTAAAACGATAAATTTATTAAGTCACCCTTGTCGAGGAGGATTTGGCGTGCTAATGGAGCATTTATAAGAAGCTATTATAAGCAATGAAGTCACCGCGTATAGATATGGGTTGCTCACAGCTCAGGGGTCGGCTAATTAACCAAAAATTTCATCTCGGTATTGTCTGAAAAGAGGGCAAGGGAGTACACGGCGGTACCATATAATCATTCTAAAGGTGGTATAATAATTCCAACGCATCGGCATGAAGCAGAGGCGAAAAGGGACGAGGAGATATTTTTCCCTTGTTGCGAGCGAAACATCTCCCTAGTGTCATGTTACCCTACGCGTATTAGACCTTTAAACAATCTTAAGCAATATTCGAGGATTATGTCCGTCTATATCGACAGGGGCGAATGGTCATACAGCAAAACAGATCTAAGCTGTTATCTGTGTCCCCGAATTTCGGCTACGGCTAGCATACCCCTTATATACAACATAACTTAGAACTAGCAACCAATATGTTGGCATTCATAAATCATTGTTAAGGACGACTACGACTTTACCCCTCCCTCCGACCCCCTAAAGCGTTAAAACATCCACTTACTATATGGTAACGAAATATTACGTCATTTATATGGAAATGTAACGTCATACCGAGATATAAATGAAAAATTGAAGGCTTTGACCCCCACTCTAAATCGCCGCGTCTTCTTTTAACTTCCGGCTATATGTTGTTGCGATGCGCTAAAGCTCGGTTTATTAGCTTTATATACGCGAGCTTTAGTTTTTCATTTTTTTTTCATGTATGGGTGTGTATGTGTGCGACTTTGGTTACGTGTGTCTATTTGCCCGGTTTTATTATATAAATTGCTGGTGTATTTGATGTTCGGTGTGTCCGGCCGAGGATTGGTATTATGGGTAAACCTATATATTCAAATGGTCAGCGTAATTTAACATTTAAGAAGGTTAAATTCGCCATTTATTTAAATTCGAGGGGTTGTCTAAGGCCGTAATCGAAGGTGTTTTGGGGTTTTTCGTGCTTTTTTTAAAAAGTTGGGGTGTTTCGAGCGTGCGATGCGGTATGCGATGGGGGTTTTTTATTCGATTTTTTTGGCGTAAGTTTGCGAGACGAATTGATCGTTGTTTTGGAAGGGATTTTATTACTGGAAATGTAAATTGATCGATTTCAACGGATGCAGGGTGCAAGTTGAAGCAGAATGTGACAAAATGTGAAAGTGGAATGATAGAGAATATTCGATGATTTGAATTTATTTTGAAAATGTGGATTTGAAGAAATTTTGAAGTTTTTGGTTTCATTTTTATAGACGTTGAATTATTAGATTTTTTGTGGGTGGAGTTGGTGATTTTTTTCAAATTTTTATTATTGTGAAGAAAGTTGGAGAGAGGAGACAGCGCGGAAAATATGTAAAATGGATTGAGAGTACAGAATTTTTGTTGGATCGCGAAGAAGGGAGGGAAGTCTTCTCCCTCCGGTTAAAAAAATTGATTTGAATTTGAAAAATTAGGTTCGATTTGAAAATATTGAGAAGTATGAGGAAGTAAATCATTAAAAAATAGTTCTAAATAAAATCTTTCTTATTTTTTTTTGGATGGACGCCCTGTTCTCAAACATACCTATTCACGTTAAGGTGCTGGAAAAATTGTAGCTTTCTCAATTGAGGAATAAAGATTACTCAAGTCAACTCGAAGTATCAGATATTGAAAAATTAATACATTTTCAATAGAAAATTTTTCTAAATGAAGTTGGCTCCAATTTATGGAAGGGCACTTGGAAAACATAAAAAACGTCTCAAAACAGACTCAGAGGTTACTGGATGAGTTATTTTTTGAACTAGGAATACTTCTCATCCACCTTACGATACTTTTAATTGAAATTTTGGAAATTGAAAAAAATCAGTAACATATTTTTGAAGAATCAGGATGTTAGGAGAAATAATTGTAATTGTAATTTACTTCTTTGGTTTTTTTAATTGTTTGAAAATTTTTCAACAACTGACTAATCGATATCTTGTTTTGTTTTTTTGTTCCAGGTGAGTTTGAATTTTTCGACGTATAAAAATAAGAGAGTGATAATAAAGAATTGAGTAAAAGTAAGTCATATTTTATGATTCATTCTCATATTATGTACTCGTACGTGTACGAATCAAAGTTACTTGGAAATTCCATTTTTAAGAATGTAATTAAAAATGGAGAAGGGGGTTGATTTTTCTCTTTATTATTATCCTTTAGTATTTTATGATTTTTGAATTCGTTATTCGTTCAAAAGACAAATTTTTCATGAACTCTTCATCAAAAGTGAAATAAAATTAATTTTCAAATTGAGGAAAATGTCATTTCATGGAAAAACAAATTTTTAACTCTCCCTCCTCCCTCAATAATTATTACTGAATCAAAAAAATGAAATTGTAACGATTTTATTGACCAAATTACATCTTTGGAAATTCAATATTCCGAAGACCGATGGATTCCTCAATTTTCCAAATTTTATGTTTAATCTCTGTGATTTTGATGGACTTTCTTTTTTTTACTTACCAAATGAATTGGTTTTCGACAATAATTTTTAGTTTGGTAAAATATTTTCAGCTCTATCAGATAATGACAGTTTTTTTCATTACTTTCCATGATCGTTTTTACATCTTCAAAAATTCAATGAAACTTTCTTGAGATATAATTTTTTTTTCATTTCATTTTTATTTTTGATATTTTTAACATTTTGATGAAAAAAATTGTAAAATACTTAATCAAATATTCATCGTTTTTTAACCTGTTTCAATTTTTTCCATTTTTTAGAATGTTTTAACATAATTTCACCTAATGTCAGACTTTTTTGGACTTGAAAAATTCTTAGATTTTCACTGATTTTGGAAAATTTTGTGAGACTTTTTTGGACTGTAAAAAATTTTTAATCAGCAAAAGCATATCCTATATTTTATGGTTTCAATGGGTAGTATGGAAATGACGGGGACATTTTTCATTATTTTCTTCATTTTTTTTATCCAAACTTCAAAATTGAATTTTTGGCAGGGGTTCGAAAAATGTGGGATTTTCTAAAGTGATGCATTTTCCAAAATTTGTTGACATTATTTTTTTAATCATTTATTTACACTTTCTTGTTGAAAAAAAATCAATTTGAAAATAGATTGTGGCAGGGGTGCGAAAAATACAAAATTTTCCGAGTTGATTTTTTAAAAATTTGTCGATATAATTTTTTCAATATTTCTTTCAAACAATTCAAATTTTAACACCTTTTTTAACTAATTGGGACAAATAATTTTTTGATGTTCTTGCACGCAACGAAGAGTAAAATCAACTTTGAAAAATCCGGATTTTTTGCACCCCTGCCAAAATCAATTTTCAATTTGAATTTTTTTAAACAAAAAATTGTGAAAAAAATGATAAAAAAAATCAACGTTGACAAATTTTGGAAAATGCTTTACCTACTTTAAAGAATCTCACATTTTTCGAACCCCTGGTAAAAAATTTTAATTTTTTTCAAACAAAAAAGTTAGAAAAAAATGATTAAAAAATTAATGTTAACAAATTTTAGAAAATGCATTAGCTACTTTGGAAAATCCCACACTTTTCGAACCCCTGCCAAAAATTGTTGAAATTACAAATAAATCAGAAGTAGATGGAAATTGGAAGAAATATAAAATGTACAAACGAATTTTCTTGAAATAAATTAACCCAAGTATCAAACTTGGTCTTGGGATTTTCTTATTGGGGGGAGGGGGTAAAATTTAAAAGTTTCGACTCTGAAGAATTTTTTCGGATTTTGTGACTCCACGCGCAAATTTTCCATCTCAAAATCAGAGATGAAAAATCGTCTTAATCTAATGAAAATAAACCAATTTCGCTTTGAAAAATCATTAAAATCGCAGTCTAAATTATTGAGGTTAGCCAAAAGTGTCAAAATAAGAAGAAAGCTGGGATTTTCCGAAGCTCTGAACTTCACAATTATGAAAACTACAGGTCAAAAAGAGGTTTAAATTTCAAAATTGATTTTCATGAATCAAGATTTTCTATACCTACTTAGTGAAAAAATTAGATAATTTTGAATAATTATTCATCAAATAATTTTTATGATTTTCAAATCAGTTTTTTATTCAAATGTCCTTTTTGGCCTAAGGTAGGGATGATTCCACCCTCATTATCTCTCTTAAAACTTGCCTTGCCAAATATACAACAATTTCTAGAATTTCATGAAATTTTCATCCAGAAAAATAATTCAAATCTCCACTTGTCGATACATTCATCGATTTTTCAATTCAGCAAAACCACATACGATACGAGTGATGATGTCAAACAATGATTATAAAACTGGTTGGAGAATGGTCGAGCGAAGGTGAATACAAAGGCTGTAAGTAGATTGGTTGGAGAGTTAACGAGAGTTGACCTGATCGAAGGACGAGAATAAGGCAATGAAAGGAGGAACAAGACAACACTAAGTACCTATAGTAAAATATGTACCTATTGGAGTTGTTTCAAATATGATGTTTCTTTTTTTTTTTTTTAGCGATAATATGAAGGATTTTTACAAATATCTGTCAACAAATTATGCAAATTTTATATTTACTTGGTAGATAGTTGTTAATTTAATTTAGAGGTTTGCGAATTCGCGAAGAATTATTGGCTACCTGAATTTAATACATTTAGACTGAAGGGAGGAGACTTGTAGAACATTATGACCCCACTATCGAATCTTTTTAATGTTTTTTAGCTGATTTTCAATTATTAAAATTGACCTGACGGTATGCCTAAAGTTTTATCCAGACGATAAGTCTAGTAATAATTGACCAAATAAAATGAAATTTTTATGAAAGATCAAATACTACTGGGAATAGATCCCTATTGAATTCGAGAAAAATCGGTGAACCAGTTCTCGAGTTATTCGCGATTAAAATTTTCAAATACCTCTAGCGCCTTGAATATCGCAGTTACGTAAAAATGGCACATGACCTTTTTCATAGCATTTGAAAAGACGCATAAAAAAGGTTCAATAGTATTTTCATTTTTGTGAACCGGTTCTCGAGGTATTCACGATTCAAATTTTCAAGTATTTCTAGCGCCTTAAATATTGCATTTACATGAAAATTGCACATGACCTTTTTAATAGCATTTGAAAAAATATTTAAAAAAGGTTCAATACTATTTTCATTTTTGTGAACCGGTTCTTGAGATATTTGCTACGATACAGTTCGTTTTTTTCAAAATTGAAATTTCGCTTTAAAAACTCATTAAAAGTGAAATTTTTTGATTGTTGAAGACTTATTATAAAATTTACAATGAGAAAATCAGATTTTCTAATACATTTTCAGCGTTAGAGTTTGCTCATAGATCTCGATAAATCGAAGATATTCATTCGATTTCCAAAAAAATCCCATTTATCGAAATGAAAACAATCAATTCTTCATCCTATAAATCAGCTTATACTATGTCAACGATCTGTAAATTTTTTATTCAAAGCATCATGCGTGCAATCATCTTTCTCGCTAATTCGAATACGCCGACCACGAAGCGAACCGACTCGATAATGTTTTAAAACCGAGTTTAAAATAATAGAAAAACCGCTTAAATCAAGGTCAAAAGTTTTCATAATACCGAGCACCTGTTTACCAGAGAAAGAACGAATAAGAAAAGAATCAATAAACTAAATCGAATCATGAATAAAATGAACCAACATGACAACCGCACCGGGATCACGGCCATTGACCACCATATCTAGACCTACGAGTACCTCGTAAGCTAGGTATAAACTGGTTGCTCGAATATTTACGGCGTTCAGCACGCAATTCTTTCAACGTTCCATCATTTCAAGCCTATCTTTGGTATCGAAGGCGTTCGAGTTGGAGGAAAAAACCACCACGTCAGATTCCAATTATCCGATGATCTCGGTTGACTCGTGTTATGCTCCGGGCACGACATTAATAGCCTTAAGGCTTCGAATAAAAAAAAACAAATAAAAAGGTGCTTCGTGGGGTGAAAAAAAGAGAGGCACGGTTGGTCTGCTATACGGTGAGTGAAAAATGATGTCTTTGAAATTGCAATACTGTATGATAAATGTATGGCGATTTCTTGGCCTACGCGAGGATCGTTTCGCGAGAGGTGTAAAGAATCCGATGAGATGGGTAGGGCGGCTCGAGACCACGACGGAGGGGGATGTTTTTGTATTTTTTTTTGCACGAGGCTTTCGTAGCTACGGCGATCGTAACACTAATGTAAAAGCCATCTATTTTAAAACAAGGGTTAGGGGTATTTTTTTTCCTGCTTTAACAGAAGGTAAAGACCGTCTTGCAGGATTTGTTACGCTCGTAAATAAAAGTTTTAGAAAAAAATGCGCAATTGCGCGTCGTAGAAGTGTTTTTACGTGTTTTTACATTTGTGAGAAAAAAAAGAAAAGATTTACGAGTATCAATTGAAAAAGTATCGCGAAAATGGAGGTTTTTTTGTGTTACGAAAACAAAAAACGAATCAAACGGTATCGTCATATTGGCGAATTCGCGACTTAATTAAAAGCTTAGGTAATAAAAAAAAAGGTAAAAATCGAGCTTTTTTAAATACCACGTTTTATAATATCTGCTGCTACGGTAATTAAGTTTTATTACGGTTTATTATAGCGAAGTATTTGTCGTAATTATAAGTATACGTCGCGGAGTCGCGAATCGCTGCAAAAAACATCTTTAATTGGAAAAAGTTTTTCCGGTCGCGGTTGATGCCCAACTTTCGGGGTAAACAAGATGTTATTCTTGAGGTTTTCGAAACGAAACGCTCTCGGAAATTATTTCGCGTTCCGCCCTCTTGTTAATAGACGAAGCCGAGCTAAGGTATTTGGCGCTGTATTGTGAAGCAACGAGCGTCGAGTCGGGCGCGGCCACATCAAAGTAATCCAACCGTCACTGGTTGATCCGTTCAACTCGATTAACATTCATGACACCGTCTTCGGTAAGAAGATTAGTTTCAAGAAAGTTATAAAAACTTTGGGACAAACTTAATTACATTACGACAAGATTGAGGAACACATCGAACTATACCGAGTATCGGAGTCAGAACGCGCCAAAGCTTATATTTTACGTACAGTGTTGCCACGTAATAAATATAACGCCAAATTGCCAAAGTTTTTTGTCGTCTCGTGTGCTGTGCGATTCTATAGTCGAATTTGCGTTCTGCGTGTGCAGTGTTGGAACTTGGAGAGGTGATAGTGGGATTGTGAATGGGGTGTTTTTGCAAGTCGTGTAGTCATTTGAGTCGGTTGTGAAGGACGACCAAAGTCGTGCTGGAATAGTTTGAAAGTTATTTTACGATTGGTTCTTAATCTGGCATGTATGTGTGAAGATAGAATTTAGCTGAAACGGTATTTTCCAATTTTCGGTTTGGTATTTTTTGAGAATTCGTCATTTTCTAAAAAAATACCTATTTTTGTATTTTTGGTTCCTATCGAAAAAAGTTTCCAACAAAAATTGTTGGTTGAAAGGTTGCGAGCATTTTTAGTTATTAGGAAATTTTCGACTCGACTACTACTTCGCCACTAATTTTACAATTTTTTTGGTTTAAATCGATTTTAAATTGAATTTGTTTAGGTTCAACATCAAAACTATGAACTTTTGAAGGACGTTTCAGTCTTTCAAAGTATCAGCGCTAGGGCCTGATGAAAGTATCTAGTGAAAAGTACTGATTTTAAAAATGTGTAGTGAAGCTAATGAAAAAGTAGTAAATTTTGTCAACATTTCAATAAAAGTAGGTACGTATTGGGGAAAAAATGCAAAAATGGAAAACAGGGATTACTTTAGGATAAAAATTTTTGGAATCCCCTCATCAATTGAAAAATTGCCCAATTCCAGAAAATCTGTTGTTTAACGAAATGTCTAAAAGTCATGGAATTAAAATTTTTTCAAATCAAAAAGTCAGCTGCCCACTTTTTAAAATTTCTCAAAGTCCAAAAAATCAGAATTTCTGAACATTTTCATGTACATTCGTTCATCGAATCTAAATTTTTCTAAATTCTAAATGTCAGCTGCCAACCTTCTAAAATTTTTCCAAGTCCAAAAAGTCAAAATTTCTGAAATTTTTCAAGTTTGAAAAAATGTGTAAAAGTCAGCCTTTCCATCCTACCCATGAAACTATACAACATGGGATATGCTTTTGCTCATTGAATTTTTCAACTCTATTAAGTTGCGATGTTTGAAATTTTCTTGAAATTTTTCAAGTTCAAAAAGTCATTTAAATTTTGAAAAATTTTCAAAGGTCAAAAAAGTCAGATAAAATATCTAAAAGTCATTATAATGAATTTCGTAAGTGAATTTTGAAATGGATTTTTTTTGAAAAATTTTCGAAATCCAATTTCAAGTAGATACAAAAAGTCAGTAGAATCTGAAAAATTTTCCAAATTTAAAAAATTTTGACGCAAAATGTCTAAAAGTTAGCCTTAAGTAAAAAGCTGTTTGACAGAATGTCTGATTTGAACTTTCTTGAAATTTTCATAGTCCAAAAATTAATTTGACTTCTTAAAAATTTCTAATTCCAAAAAAGTCTGACAAAATGTGAGATATGATTTTGCTCATTGAATTTTTCAATTCTGTTGAGTTGTAATATTTGAAATTTTTTTGAAATTTTTGAAGTCCAAAAAGTCAGACAAAATACCTAAAAGTCATTATAACGGATTTTGTGAGTGAATTTCGTAATATGTAGTATTTTTTTGAAAAATTTTCGAAATCCAATTTCAAGTAGATACAAAAAGTCAGCAGAAATTTGAAAAATTTTCCAAATTCAAAAAAGTCCGACAGAATGTCTAAAAGTCAGCGTAATATCTGAAATTTTCTAAATCTAAGAAGTCTACCTGACAAAATAATGGAAAATTACTCTGATTTCTAAAATTTTTCAATTCAAAAAGTCTAAATTATTTGTCTGAAAAAATGTCTAAAAGTCAGCATTATATCTCTGAAAATTTTCCAAGCTCAAAAAGTCAATGGAAATCTGAAAATTTTTCAAATTCCAAAAAAGTCTGACAAAATGTCTAAAAATCAATTTTCTGCGTTCAAAAAATCAAAATTGTTTGTCTGACAAAATGTCTAAATAAAGTCCGCATTATCTCTGAAATTTTACAAGTTCAAAAAGTCAGTGGAAATCTGAAAATTTTTTCAAGTCTAAAAAAGTCTGACAAAATGTCTAATAGTTAATTTTCTATGTTCAGAAAATCAAAATCGTTTATCTGACAAAATGTCTAAATAAAGGTCGCATTATCTCTGAAATTGAAATTTTCCATGCTTAAAAAGTCAATAGAAATCTGAAAATTTTTCCAAGTACAAAAAAATGTGACAAAATGTCCAAAAGTCAGCGTTTATTTTAGAATTTTCCAAGTTCAAGAATTATGTCCGACAAAAATGTCTAAAAGTTAGAATGAACTCTAAAATTTTTCAAGTCAAAAAAGTCTGAAGTGTTTGTTTGAAACTCTAAAATTTTCCAATGCCAAAAAACCAAGTAGAAATCTTGAAATTTTTCTAGTCCAAAAAAGTCTGACAAGATGTCTAAAATTCAGGGAGATGGAATTTACATATTCAAAAACTCAACTCACAAAATATCTAAAAGGTAGAGTGAATTCTAAAATTTGCAAAGTCCAAAAACTCTAAGGTGATTGCTTGACAAAATGTCTAAAAGTCAGCATTATCTCAAAAAATTTCAAGGTCCCAAAAGCTATTTAAAATCTGGAAATTTTTCCAAGCCCAAAAATGTCTGACGAAATGTCTAAAAGTCAGGATGATGGAATTTACATGTCCAAAAAGTCAATCGGTCGGTTCTATTCATCGATAAAACATATCCTATGCTAAAATTTGAATTGAAAAATTGTGTAAATATCTCTTGAATGTCTTTTCCCGCAAAAATATTTGCCCTCGCTTATTTCAGGCTCAATAAGTTTCCTTCTTATGATAAAATCATGATTATTTTTCAAAATTTCACTTATGAAATCTTTTTTTTTTGTTGTCAAACTCATGGCCCATTTAGTCAGCTGAATAAGTGGCGTATTCAGGAGGGTTGAAGGGGTCTGGAATTCTTCTTCATAGTTAAAATATTAAGGAAAATAATGAATTTTCACCTTTTGATCGCCTTTTTGCAAAAAATTTTACGGCTCGCTTTGCTCGGGTTCAATATTTTAACAAAATTAATATTTTTCAAAATTTTGCATAAAATCACTTTTTTTTATCACCCCCCTACCCCCGTTCACCCTTGAATGTTTGTTTGGCTTCGCGTTATTGTCTGAATAATTTTTTTTTATCAATTTATCTGAAGAATAGAATTGAATTCAAGTAATTTTTAGGGAAGTGGTCTTCTGAAAGGAGGTGTAAAATTTTCATAAGTCGAGGGTGTTATCTTTCTAGTTCTGAAAATTGATCGAATTGATTTTCTATTTTAGAAAATATTTTCCATTCTCGCTCAGATTTTCAGTTTCAGACTAGAATTTCCAATCGAGAATACAATTTTTAGTCCGAAATAGAATTTTCATTCGTGAATTCATTTTCTATGTTTTCAAGCGGATTTTTCATTTCAAAAAAAAAAAATTATTTCCTAGCAAAATTTTCAATGTCAGAATACCGGTTTGACAACAAAATAAAAATTTTATCTAAAATTGAATTTCAATTGCAAAATAGAATTTTAATCATTGAATAAATTTTAAAAATCAAAAATTAGATTTTCATTTGGAATAAAATTTTCATTATCAAATTAATTTTATATTTTTAAACAGGTTTTCTATTTTAGAATGAATTTCTTAATCCAGAATAGAATTTCCATTCTCGAATTTATCCTCTATTCCTAAATGAAATTTTGTTTCTTGAATTGACTTTCATTTTTCTTTTTTCTGGAATTTATACTCAGTGAAAGAACAATAAATTTAAACTTCAATTTCTATCCTTGAATTGGCATTCTATCCTCGAACAGATTCTCTATTTCAGAATAGAATATAGATGTTCCAATCTTGGATAAAATTTCTATTCCAGGATAAAATTTTCATTTTCAAATTGATTTTCAATTTTCAACAGATTTTCTAATCCAGAATAAAAATCCACATTGGTTTTTCATTTCAGAATAGAAATCCATACTTGGAACAGAATTAAGTCTGGTCTCAGTGATATCGGAAAAATGAGAAATCTAGAATAAAAATCGATTTCCAAATGAAAATTTCGTTTCGAAACAGAAATCATACTTCACACAAATTAAATTTTTATTCCGAAACATAAAGAAATCATCTCGAAAATTTATTATACACCCTGTACACTGGAATATCGCCCGTATGCATTCGCAATACGTGACATATTGTGCCAAAATCTACATCAGAGGAATACCAAACAACGTGATTAAGATTTCAAAATCATACGTTTTGCGATTTCCATAACGTTGCTCGTATACGTACCTACGCCAGATTTCAACACTTCGTACACTTTAATTAAGTAGACGCGATTTATTTAACGAATTTTTGAAATCGGTTAAGTTATTATTTGTATATGTGGCAAATGGGAGCGATTACGATGAATTAATAAAAACGCGACGCGAAAGTTGGCAGTTAATTTTTCGCCAAAACCGCGGTGAATTCGTTTCAAAGTGTCGGATAAAGCGGAGAGGTGGGTGGAAGAGAGGGCACGACGATGTACGGTACTATATAAAACAGCAGAAAATATACATATACAAATAAATGGCGGTTATGATAATAATAAAAGAGGGAAGAAGTGATTTAATACTTGAAGATAGCAGCTACCATGTTTCATTTGCCGTAGCGCCGCGTTTTGTCACACAGACTTTTTTCTTTCTTTATAAATACATTTTATTTTGCCCACGAGACCGAAAGTCACCATTTCAGCGGTGAGCAAAAGGGGCAAAGGGAAACGCGGTGTGAACTAACATTATTCATAAACTTTATCTGTAATCTAGATGTTACTTCTTATTTCTGTTTACTACTACATCGCTACAGCATTGAAATATGTTCACTTTTTTTTTTTTATAAGCTCGCACCATGTTAAACTGTTTTAATTTATTTTCACTTTTTCCCTATATCCAGCACTTTTCGTTTCATTTGATTATCTCCATCGCGTCGAGCACTAATGAATTTAGCCGCAGTTTTAATTCGTCTTTTAAATTACGCCACGTATTCGCAAATTAAGTGCAATTTGTTCGAGTAGACGGTGAAAAAGAGCTGGAAAATTGGCAAAGTCAATAAAGTCGCAATCATTAGCGCTACGGAGCAAAATTCCCATAACTTGGATCGCTGGTACCTACGACTACGAGATCTTTATAGATGTAAAATTAGCCTTATGTGTGTGTATATATTAAAAGGAGGAAAAAACACCATTTTCGGGTTCCGATTCCCCTTTCCAAGTATACGTACGAGTAAGAGAGATGGAGAAAGAAAGACCTACAGAAAAAAATATCGTGATTGGAATATTTACGAATGTTTCTTATATTTTCAACATTTTCTTATATTTTTCTGAATATAAAAAGTTGAGTACGCCTTCGTCTTGGCGTTCGTCTAAACCGCAAAATATAAGAAAAAAAGGAACCAAAGCGAAACATTAAGCGTATAAGGCTTCCCTTAACCCTTCTCCTCTCCTAATATTGAAATGCAGCTATATACGACGTGACGAGCATATCAGACAAAAAATAATTTAATATTTAAATAGCGCGTTCGATCGCGAAAAGGTAAGTCGTGGGAAGTGTTTTCCTTTTTTTTTTTGCGAAAAAAAAATACGCTACAAAATGGAAGCCAGAAAATTCACGAAAATATGGTTGGTATTTGATGAAAAAAAGATGGTGTTAAAGGCAGGTAGTGTAGGTAGATTCGGCTATGAGTCATTTATTTTTCAAATGTGCCGCATTTTTCTTATCTCGGTATCGTCGTTGGTCTGTTTCGGTTTTCTTTTGCGAGCATGACTTTTGAGACGGGTATTCTCTCTAATTTTTTCATAGGGTTGAGAAAATGGTACGAACGAATTTTACGAGTGAATTAAACATGAAGTTTTGCTGGGTGGAAATTTTAAGAAGTTTGGAAACATTTATCAAGTTTACTATTTATGTAGCTTTTGGGAAATGAGAGCAGTTTTTTAATATTCGTGGAGCAGGTAATTTGGAAAAAAATAAGATACTTTTTTTCTAATCAAAAAGTAATACCTATGTGGTGAATTTTTTTTTTTGGTATTTCAATAAGAAATTCTGAAGTTTTACCTATTTAAATCAAAATCACAAAAATACTGGAATCATTCGCTGTCTGAATAAGGTCTTGAAATACTGAAATTTCTGGCAAGAAATTTTCAAAAAAATTCCACATGACTTTTGTATATGTACAGGGTGTTCAGGTAGCAGTGCACCGCCTTCAAACCAGAGGTGCAGCTACTCAAACTACATAAGTGTATGCATGTTTGCCAATTGCAGGAGTAGAAGGGGCAAATTTATGCACTAGTCCTGGTATATGTTTCAAAATGTCGTAACTCCGGTGATAAGCCTACAAGTTTTCAAATCATTGTAGCTCCTTCAATTTCCGAGTTAGGCAAAACATAAATATAGCTCATTTTGTTGAGCTTGAAAAGTTCTACAAGAAAGTTTCAGAAAAAATTGCCCATCTATATTATCAGCGAAATTACGACGTTTTGAAACATCTACCAGGACTAGTGCATAAATTTGTCCCTTCCAATAATGGGGTTGGCAAACATGCATACACGTACGTAGTTTATGTAGCCGCATCTCTGGTTTGAAGGCAGTGTTTTCCTACCAGAACACCCTGTATGGTACGAGTACATATATGGAAGTTTTATTTCATAGAATAAAAATTTTATTCTGGATTATAAACCATGTTTTGGAAGTTGGAATAGAAAATTCCCTAAAAAATGAAGATCTTTTCGGGAATAAAAAGTCTGGTTGAAAATTGAGAATGAATTCTGGAATGAAAATTCTAAGTATTTTGAAAAATTTTCTGAAGTGCGTAATAGCAATTTTATTTCAAATTATATTTTTAATAACAAATCTACTTTTAAATATGAAATTTCATTTTGGATTCTGAAATGTATTCTAAGTACTCTGGATTATATTTTTGTTTAGAACAGGAGATCGATTTGAAAATGTGAACTCGATTCAGAAACTTGACTTTTATTTTGGAACCTGCTGAAAAATAAATTCAGGAATAGAAATTTTGGTTTCTTCTTCTTCTTCTAAATTTTTGAATACATATCATTTGCAATTTCTAAGATTATCTTACCCATTGTTAGGACTTAGGAGACTGCCAGTTTAGTACTTCGATTTCTTGGAAAAGGGTTAGGATTTTTGTTATTTTGGTTGGATCGTTGGCAATTTAGAATTTTATTGACATGGATATGTCTAATGGCTGGGGTCAATCCTAAAAAAGTGTCCATTTTTTTTG
>FIZU01003163.1:0-11209 GCA_900064475.1 Pseudococcus longispinus
AAATTACTAGTAGGAATTTGACGAAATTACTACTAGTGAATTTTTTTACTTTTTTAAAAGTACATTACTAGTAGTATTTTTCCACATGGGCATGGCACAAATAGGTACATTATAAAATTTCTACACCCTTCCAAGTACCCAAAGACGAAAAATTTCATAAAATTTGAGCATTTGCCTGAATCTTATGCCACTATTATAGGATAAAATATTAATAACAATTAAAAACTCTATTTTGTAAATAAGGAAGTCTGCGACAATCACGACTCGATGGAAATTTGCGGTTAAAAAATAATCAAAATAAACTGATGACTTTGATAATCGAACTATTTCGATGCCAGACAGATAAATTAGGTAACCAGTTCTTATATGTATATTTGTGGTATGAATATAACGATGCAGGACACCCACCTATCAATTCTTTGCTCTTTAGGCATAAAAATTTTCTCCACTTTCAGACGAGAGACCACCAAATTTCCTAGTAGATCGATGACGCCATACGTCAACGCCATGAAAAAGGCGATTTTCTCCACTCTAAACGAATAAATCGATTTTCTAATTTTTACTCGGGCTTTAATTATACGTTTAGCGAGAGCGATACGGTGCACCGGTGCACGCTAAATTAAAGGTTGAAAAAAAAAAATCTACCAACGCCGACAACAACGAGTAACTATTCCAGATCAATTAAACGAAACCGAGTGTTGGCATTTGGAGAAAACTTTCGTTTCGCCATCGCGCATACTTGAACTTGTAATTTTGCATCTTTTGAAACAGATCGGATGCGACGTGCGAGCGCCGCGCCGGGGAGTTGGTTTAGGTACCCGAGATGGCCCACATTCTTCATGGTAAAACTAGCTTTACACCGAGTAGCCTACAATATCATTGGCATTAACTAGATTATTCATCAATTCTTCCGTCCACCGCACCGGACATCGACGAATAAAATGCTACAAAACTGCATTCTTCCTGCACTATCTTTCTTTTCTTTTTTTTTTCGAATTGATGTATCTCGTTGGTAAGCTTTCTGCGTAACTTTTTACTATTTTTTGAAAATTTTCGATTTTTACGATCAACGTTTACAAAAAAATGACGGAATTTAGCAAAATTTAAATTCGCCTATAATTAATTCGATGCGTCTGTATAGTGAAAGCTTGATTTTTATCATTAAAACAGAGCGGTTCTAGCTCGGTTAATCGTCTAATTATGTCTAAGTTTTTTTCTTCTTCTTTATATCATAAACTGTGTACAACAATGTGCCATACGCGATGTAGTAGTGTACTACCTAAAGAGAGGTAATTATAATGAAGACTAATTTGTTCTAACAAGATGTTGTTAGCAGGAATCCGAAAATTTTAAATTTCGAGGAAGTCTTTTTCATGCATCGTATGCAACTTATAACCGACACGAATGAGTTTTATTATCGTAATCTGTATTAAAACCGCTCGTAAAATCGTGTCGTAATTGTTCGACATGGTAGACAGTAGGTTACCTATACCGTGGAAGATACATATTGTCTCGATAATGGTTCAATGAAGATCTGTTTTTTGTAGATTAATTAATTATACATGTAAGTACATCGTACGGATAATGTTTTGACGCGCCAATGCTTGTGAATATGAAATTTAACAAATTTCGCAAATTTCAATTTACATTTTGCACTAGCTCGGATTTGTGATTATAATTTTATATGTTATGATGCACTGGTAACATGGTTTCTTCGTTCATAAGGAGTTTGAAAAACTGGGTTATTGGGCTTGGATCACATTTGGGGATGTCGAAATTGTACCTTCGACTTCTGGATAAGAAATCAAGAAAACCATTGAAGCCAATTTTTAAATAAATTGAAACCCTATAGAATCGTTATTCCAAATACAAGGTGGGCCCCACATAGAAAGTTGGTGATTTTGAAAAAAAAATTGACTGCAAAAATCTCGAAAACTTCCTAGGAAAAAACTAATCACATGTAGCAGAAAGAGAATTTCAAGCTTAACAATTTTGATTCTAAGCATTTTTTTCGTAGGACCCTTAGTTTGGCCAAAAAATCCATGTTAATGGGAAATTTAGCCCATTTACAAAGTCGATGGGTTTGAAAATGTAAAAAAAAAAAATACATAAACATGGATTTTCTGGTCAAACGAAGAGTCCTATGAAAAAATTGCAAAGAATCAAAATTGTAGAGCTTGAAATTATCTGCCAGCAATTAGGAATTAGTTTTTTTCTAGGAGGCTTAGTTTCCGAGATTTTTGAAGTCAAAGTTTTTTATATTCGTTTTCAAAACCATCGATTTTCTATCGAAACCGATATCCTAAAATCCAAAAACTTGATAAAAAATCATATCCATCTTCGATTTTGAATTTCGATCAATTTTGATTTATAAATTAAGTCCATTCGAATTTTCATCGTTTTCCAATTTTTCTGTAATCAATTAGGTACTTACATAATTATGTGTACTGTTCATTTTGGATTGAAAAAAATATGCAGAAAAAAAAGAAAAAACATCATTAAAAAAGATGAATAAACTGAAAACCAGCTGAATCCAAAACTGATGATCTGAAAACTATAGAAACAGAGGACCGAAAACAAGTTTTATAAAATCAAAAATCGAAACTGAACAAATTATTATAATCAGCAGTTTGCTAAACAAAATTTCTGAATCAAAATTCGGCACTTTTTTTCAGAATTTTGTACAGTTTTAAAAATCGAGTTTACGGGCTTCCCCCTCCCCCACCCACAATCTATATAAATGAATACTAAACGATTTTCGAAACAGCCTTGTAATAATTCGCCCAGTTTCTTCCAATAAACCGATTTTGATTACTTTTTTTTAAATGTTCTTGTCAACCAGGGTTTGGCAGACTTTAAATCATTTCGGATTTTAAATCCAAAATTTTCCTAAATCCAAATTTGGATTTCAAATTTTGAATCTAATTTTTATAAGAATTTTGAATTTCAAATCGCGAAATTGAAAAAAAAATTGGATTTAGAAAATTTTTTAAAACAGGCAACAAATTCCAAAACCTTTTTTTTTCTTTTTTTTTCGTTGCTAAGAAATAATTTGTATTTTACAGTGGTGTATTTAAGGGCGAAGAGTCCAGGGAGTCAGGACCCCTTTGAAGACTGAAAAGTTGGAAAAATGATCAAATTAAAGCTTCTAAATAATACTTTTTTTTTCATTCTTATTCAATTGATTTACCTACTTCAAAAGATTGGCTGCATCTTGTACATGGTGTTAACAGGAATTTTGAAGTTCAAAAGTATAACTTTTGTATGACCAAATTTTCATTTTGTATGACCTTTTCTTTGGAGGGAGGCGAAATTTTTCAACATTTATAAGCCATTTTTATGAGATTTTGAACTTTTTTTTACACCGTTTTACACCATTTCCATAACTTTTACACACATTTTTCAACATTTTCAATAATTTTTATGAAAATTTGTTCAACTTTTCCAACTTTTTGGATAATTTTCACGACTTTTACACAATTTTTGAACATTTCCAGTGACCTTTGATGAAATTTTGAACTTTTAAACATTATTTTACACATTATTCATGACTTTTTTTACAAAATTTTCAACATTTTCAATAAATTTTTATGAAATTTTGAGTTTATATACGATGATTTACGCCATTTTCACAAGTTTTTCAGTATTTTAAATAATTTATATGAACTTTTGATCAACTTCTACAACTTTTTGCACAATTTTCACGACTTTTTCATAAATTTTTCATTTCCGATTACTTTTCATGAAATGATTTTAGATTTAAATTCAGAAGTTTCTAAAAGTCAGACATGTTAGACTGGATTCATCTGACTTTTTGAACTTGAAAAAGTTTCAGACATTCGACTTTTCGGGCTGGGAAAAAAAATTCAGAAATTACTCTGACTTTTAGAAGTTTTGCCAGACGGAAATTGTGTCGGTTGATGTGAGTTTTGTACTTGGAAAATTTCGGTTATTTTTTTACTTTTTCAAACTTGGAAAATTTCAGAGATTCTCAATTTTTTAGACTTGGAAAAGGTTGAGATTTGTTTAGATCTTGTTTCACCTTCATCATTTAAAATTTGTATAATTTTTCAACTCCAAAAAGTCTGCTTAAATTTTCCAAGACCCCTGGCGAGGCCTCAAGGACCGAAATTTTTCATTTTTTATTAAAAATTAAAATCATGAAAATTGTTCTGGCAATTTGTTATTTTTCACATTTTCTCATAAAACTGTATCCTGCAAGGGGGAAATTCCTCCACCCATCTTCAATTACTTTGTGTGTGGGGGGGATTTCGTTTTTTTTCACACCAGCAAACTTATATGCAAATTTCAACTTCGAGGATTAATTTGACGAATGACGACTGGTAAAACTTAGAGCAAACTTATTTCCGAAATTTAAAAAATAATTGAAAGGAGATCATTTATGAATATTTCACAAGGTGAAAATTAAGCTTTTTCATTGAACGCAGCGATTTCAAAAGTTGAGCACAAATTTTTTATTTCATCGCTTAGATTTTTTCAAGACCAATCTGATGATATAAATATCTCATTTTTTGATTTTTTCTCGATGTTCAGTCGGAGTAGGTACTCACGTACCACATCAATATACCAAAATGATGAACACGAATTTTATTTCATATTAATCGAACTTTCAAAAAACATTTACAACCGATTAAACAACCCTCTCCTCATAAATTACAAATTGCAATCCCATCATGATTTTTATTTCTCTACATTAATCTCCAAACGAACTTAATATCGCGATGCCCTCATAATACAGCCGTTCCAGCATCAAAGACTCCAGAGTGTTAAAAATTAAGTGTCGATTATTACCGATGACAAAACATCGCACCGGTACCGTATCTTAGGTAATTCACCTGAGAGTCTTCAATGTACACAATACAATAGGTCTAAGTATGACATCATTTAAAATTCACCTTCGCTGGTTTATTTCCGAATAGTACCTAACACCGGTCATTTTTCATATCAAAGCTCTCATACCAAGTACCTGAACTATGTACATTCGCGTACATTATGTAACCCTAGAATATAAAAAAATCACTGTACCAAAAATCCCATCTAAATTTCTCTCTTATATTAATTTATAATTGATCTAAATCACCCAAATGGTATCATTTTGGTACCAAAAAATCGAGAATTTTGTGGACACGATGTGGGTGTATTTTTAAATCTCGTCGATAATTATTCGTGTCGTATAATTCAAATAATTCGAAAAAGTAAATTAATTATTTGATCCGCGGCAACACTGTCCTTTCTCCAGTTTAATTTGTAGAAAAGAAGACTTATTCCAGCTATCATCTGCTATCACTTCAGTTTATGTGCATACCTTTCAGAGTCCACTTACATTTTCACGAACGTGCCGAACCAGTTGCGAAGTGTTCGAAGCGTGTTTTGTATCCGTGACATGTGACTGAGTTCGCGCCGAAGTTAACGCGATAGTTTTAAGCTTATTGTTATTTTTTCAAAAAAATTTATCTATGTTTACGTGTTAGTGCATTGTTTATATCCCGGAAAAAACAAGTTGAAGGAATAACCATTCGAGATGGAGATTTTTTACAAGGTAGGAAATTATTTCAAATTATTTTATAATTTTTTTTTTTCGGTATAATGGTTTAAATTTTTTACGAATGGTAATTTATTTCTCTTTGAAAAAAATGGACTCGATTTGAGTCAATTGTATACGAAACTTCGATTGAAAACTACTATAACGTCGGTGATGTTTTCTGCGATATAAATCAATAATGATCATCTCTCGTCTTCTTTTATGGAAAGTTGACCAACGACAAATAACGAATTTTAAAGCAAAACGTATCCTAGTTCATGAATTAGTGCAAAAGTATTTCACATGAGGAAATTTATGTCAAGTACGATTTATTTACAAACGATTGGAAAGTTTGCTTTTTTTCGTGTCATCAAGATGAGGGCATTTTTTCGAAAATTTCATGGGTTATCATTTTTGTAGACTGATAGTGACGTAATTTAAGTTCGTAAAAATATGATAAAATCAATGCATATTTTGATCTGATGCAATCGACAGACCGGATTATGAATCGATTTAGGAATAAAGTATGAGCTGTGGAAGTTCCCTTTTTCAATCGATTTCTTAATTCAAATAGAAAAATTCATATCACTCTTTTACCTCAATATAGAAAAAATTGAATGCCCAATTCAAAAATATGTAACTACCTAATTAATTTTTAGTAATTAAAAATCGTGAAAAAATGACCAATAACGTGAATTTTTCAAATAAATTGTCTCCATTTTTTTCTCTCGCACGTTACAAACTTTCGAATTTTATTCGCACCGCGAGTCCAGATTTAGTTCGAGCCTCCGAGCACATTCCAAGTAAAATATACGTATTTCAATGTAAATTAAATAAGAGTATTCACACTTTCGGTCTCGGTACGATACAGCTCTCGTTTCAACATCCAGCCAATTTTGTTGAATGGAACGAGAGTGGACTAAACATTGAAGTAATTCGTATAACGTTCAATTTTAGCAACATTTTACAAACAATTCTTACAACAAATTACCGGAAAGCGATGAAAAAAAACTTGGATAAAATATTCGAGAATTGAAATTGGGTGCTACAAGGGATAGTAATACAAATAAATGTCTTAAATGTGATGGTATAATTTTTGATTTGATTTATCACTTTCCCCTCGGTGCTCAAATTTGAGAAATGGGTAATTTTTGATATTTTCGCTCATCAGTTGGAATTTCAAAGAGAAAGATATCTTAGATATTTTCAACATATAAATTATCGTTTAAATATTTACTTTAGTATAAACTTTCAAAAATTGCCAGAAACCCCTTCAAGTATCAAATTAACAATGAAGTATTGAAAAAATTTCAAAATCGAAAATTACTCGTAATTCAATTTTCAAATTGCATCAACCGGCGAAGATTGTATCTTCACTAAGAATAAATATCCAATGCAATAATTCTTCATTCAACATGTTTTAACCTCAATAAAATGTGATTCCATTCATTCTTGAAAGCATTCCCCAATAAAATACCTATCCAAATATTCATCATTCCTCGCTGCTAAGAACTAAAATATGTGTAATTCCTAGTTTAGCTAAATGCTTTTACAATAGTTGGATGTGTGTGGTTCTCACACATCCGTTTAGTGCTTTATCAAGCCACAAAATACTGAAACCATGAGCTGATCAAGAAAACTTGACCAAAATTACGATTTTTTTTTAGAAAAAAAACCTACCTCAGAATTCAAGGCTCAATTATGTGAATTGTGCAACAAATGGGCAAATGGACCAAAGATGAATCATTTTTTCACGTTGACACTGAAGGAAATTTATCAAATTTCATACAATTTTTCACCTACTTTAACTGATTTTAAGTGAAAATTCTTTACGGACCATTAATTATGACACATCTATTCAATTTTTGTAAAGCTTTAGGTAAAACAGTAGAAATTTTTCAATTTTTATTTTCATTTTGAAATGAAGCAGTGTCATATTCAATGGGAAAGGGGATTCAGGAGGTCTGACCACCCTTGATCACTGAAAAATTGGAAAAAATGATGAAATTCTAGCTTTCGAATGTATTTTTCTGCAAAAATTTTCGCTCTCGCGAATAATAGATGTTTTTTAAAATTTAAATGAATCTCTTTTTTTTTGCGAAGACCCCCCCCCCCCAGGAATGACCACCTGGCAGGATGCTCAAATAAAGTAAGTAGAAAAGCAGGCATGTCAATCAAAATCGAAAAAAGGTAACTTTAGTAACTTCTCATGTTGAAAAAAGTAACCAAAATTCATCAAAAAAGTAACCTTTTGGCATAGAATTTGTTTTTTTTTCAACATGTAGCGAACAAAAAAAATCATTTTCAATTTTAATTAGTATTCAAACATACAAAAAAAAATATAAAAACAAAAGAAAAAAATCATTAATGAAAAAAATACCTCCATTTTTTATTTTTTCAATCATCAACACCCCCACCCCCATGAAAATAATTTTAATTAAAATTTTTATTTTTGTTTCATTCATTTTTTCTGAAAAAAAAAACCTAAAAATATCATCTCTTTTTTTATTTTTTTTGCCGAATTTTCTACAAAAAAGTAACTTTTTGGAACGAAAAGTAACCAGTAGTAATATTTCAACGTAAAAAGCGACCAAAGAAACTAACAAATTTTTTTTAAAACTAACTCAGTGGCATGCTTGGACCCCCCCCCCCCGAAATAATTTTTCTAACTGGAAGTTTAACGGGTCGGACACAATGTCATCATGTCTCAAGAAATGCGTAAAAGTCAAATTTTTAAGCAATCCAATTTTTTCCAAGTTCAAAAGTCAACTAACGACTTTATAAAATTTTTCAAAATTGAAAAAATTATAATTTCTGAAATTTTCTAAATCCAAAAAATCGTTTGAAACCTGAAAATTTTTCAAGTCCAGAAAATCCAAAATGTCTGAAAGTCAGTATAATATCTGAAATTTTCCAAGTCCAAGAAGTCTGTCTGACAAAATGTCTAAAAGTCAGAATTACCTATCTTTGAATTTTTTCAAGTTCAAAAGTCAACTGACAACTTGGTAAAAATTTTTCAAAATCGAAAAAGTCAGAATTTTAAAAATTTTAAAAATTTAAAAAATCATTTAAAACCTGAAAAAATTTTCAATTTTAGAAAATTCAAAATTTCCTGACAAAATGTCTAAAAGTCAACGTAATATCAGAAATTTTTTAAGTATGAGAAATCTGTCTGACGAAATGTCTAAAAGTATGTATTATTTTTGAATTTTTTCAAGTTGAAAAGTCAACAGACAACTTGGCAAAAATTTTTCAAAATCGAAAGTCAGAATTTTTGAAATTTTTCAAATTCAAAAAATCGTTTAAAACCTGAAAAATTTTTCAAGCCCAGAAAATCTGAAATTTCCTGACAAAATGTCTGAAAGTTAGCGTAATCTCAGAAATTTTTCAAGTCCGAGAAATCTGCCTGACAAAATGTCTAAAAGTCAGTATTATCTTTGAAAAAGTCAAAAAAATAAATGAAAATTTGAAATTTTTTCCAAGCCCAAAAACGTTTGACGAAATGTCTAAAAGTCAGTGTGACGGAATTTCGTGACTTTATTTGCAGGTTTTGTCATCGAAAAAGCATATCCAATGCTAAAAGGCGACAAGAAACCCAATTATTTAAAATATTAAAAAAATATAAAAATTCGAGAAAGGGAATTGACAGAAGTAAACTACAAATTAGCAAAAATGACATTTAGAATTTTTAAACGAATTTCAAAACCACTTATAACAAATTCAATCGAGCCATACTTGACATCCCTTTACCACCATCCCTCTTCTTATCTCCTAAAAATCAACGAAATCTGTCCTTTTCATTCAAATAGATTTTCTGACCAATGCATAGAAATATTTCACAAATTCGCCCCATTTCACTCGTCATTGACTCGTTCAAACGAAAGAAAATCACACGTTCAGTACAATACCACAACACCATACCCAACTCATCCCATGCTACATACGAAGTGAGTGAAATTACGGAATACTCTCGGTTTCAATCGTACTCGTAGATAGGTTGTTAATTTACATAAAATAATTACATATTTTCACGGTTCTCAATTCATTGCGTTACTTTAATTTAAGTACGAGAGTAATTTCGCAATGTGATAACCTTCTATTGAGAATCCGCCGCAAAATTCCACAATTCGCAAGACAATACGAAGAATTTACCGAACGAGATGAAAATCGGCCCTCGATATACTCATTACTCAAATCTAGATCATCGCATCACGCATTCGTTTATTCGTCTAGTCTACGTCTACCTCGATACCAAAAAAACCGTTACTGGAAGAGCATCCAATTATACACGAACACATTAGCGAGGGAAAAAATCAAATCAAATTATCCATCGTGCCAAGATTTATCGAATTCGGTGCACTTTGAATCCATCAAGGTACAATATGAGCACATATACGAGATCCAGGCACAATTTCACTTTCATTATTTCCATTATAACTCTCCAAGATGATATTCCATTAACGTACGATGCTGCAGAAGGCAAATCAGATCCAAAATACCTTTTCGTCTATTAGCGCGGAAAAAAGCTCGGCGTCTCTATTAAGTATTTACATAATCGTTTAATTGACGATGATCGCGTACGATAGATAAAATACACATGGAAAAAAAAAATTTCAAACTTTCTCGCATCGTAAATATAACAAAACACGGAAGAGTATGCTTTAGCTTGGATTCGATAAAGCGATACTTCATTACAGTGGACATTACTAAATGAAGACAAATTATAGTGTATTAAAATCGATATCAATTTTTTTTACCAATACGACCGAATGATGCTGTAATATACAAATGTACATAAATACTGCATAGAGAAAGTACCAGACTGGGTTTTGCTTAATCATGCTTGTGCGATAGTCAATGATATACAATAAACAGATGTAATGGTTATTTGTCTAAATACTCGGACAAATCACACCAACGACGACGAGGAACACGCGCCAATACATTTCGATCATAAAATATACTAGGCAATCGTATATCGTATAAAAAGGCATACCATATTCATTCAAGGTTTTTCATTCATACGTGGATACGAGCTCGCGAAATGTGATGAGAAAAAGTACCTGTAGACGTATGCAAACAATACCGAAACTTTTTCCATTACTAGTTAGGTAAAACTTGTAGATAAACGTACCTATATGCCTACACAAGGGCTGCGACTACCTGAGATAAATTTATTACGTAAACATTTGGAAATCTTGAGCAGCGAGCGCGCTTACTTACACTTGTATGTACCTTTACTTTTCCAAAACTAATTCACATGTGTGAGAAAAACAGCCTGCGCGTCTTCGAATACCTAACGGATTCTTCAAATTACCAACGCGCATATTTCCTCTATGTAATGAGTAAACTACTTTCTTTCGAAGTGTTAAACAATCCAAGAAAATAACAATATGAAAAAATTATCATTTAGAAGTAAAAGAAAGAAATCTCGCAGGTGGATTCGGCGTCGTTCAACGGCTCGTTCGAAATACGAGTAAAAAGGTATTTTTGCGACATGTTTTCGAATTCTCGACTTTTCCCGCCACATTTTGCAGATTGATCAAAATTAACAGTTTTGGGTGAAAATTAAAATTCCAAAAAATGAAAAATATTCAACCGAAGGTATAAAAGCGTGATCTAGACCTTATTTACTACCACAATGTGAAATTTCAAGTAAATTGGTTC
>FIZU01003167.1:0-21303 GCA_900064475.1 Pseudococcus longispinus
AAAACTGCCAAAAATGGAAATTTTAAACGAAAATCCCCATTTAACCCCCCAGAAGGGGTTAGAGTTGAGATATCGAGCTAAAAATTTCATCACGGCAGTTTTAGACCATAAGGACCAGGGCCAAATCACTCCTATAAACCCGGCTAAGCACTTTACTAAACGTGTAAAGAAAATCGTTTCTTTTACTTGTACAGGTTCTTGCATCCTTAGAACTGGCTTTAAATATGGTAAAATATATTGAGTAAATTCTTCTTTAGTACAACCTTCGGCGATGGAAAAAACACAAGGTAAAACAAACGGTACCATTGTTGGATTCACAAATTCTTTCGCCAGACACGGAATTATCCTTTGAAAACAAGAAATGTGGGTATAAAAAATGTATAAATGCATTTACCACGAATATAGTAGAAAACCAATCATTTATACCGAAAAAGAGACATGCGATGAGGTAATTTTTCTAAAATTTGAGGTAACCCTTTATAAAACTGTGACTTTTGTAAATTATCCCATTGAAACATAGAATCCAAATAGCTTAATGCTTTGACACCAACATCGTCAAAAAATTCCGACTGAAAAAAAATGTTGAAATATGAAATGTAATAAATGACGTATTATGATTTTAAAAAACGTAAATAAAATTCCGCTTTACCTTTAAAAATTCATGAACATCGGGTCTCAATTCCGGCATATAGTTCAACATGAGTTTTACTATTTCTCGAATTTCTTGAGGAATCGATAATAAATCAGAATTAGAAATTCTTTTGAATTTCGGTATATTTTGATTATATGTGGTCCAATTTGAATTGGAGTTGTAGAATGGCTGACATTTGTTGTATAAAGCGTAAATCAGCATTCCGAACGAAAACACATCACTTGACGCTACTAATTTCCCAACTGACCCTGATTCTGGAGCCAAGTAATCTAAATTTGGCTGAGCTAATGCATGAACATCCATTGCATATTCGATAGTCGGCCATCTCACCTGTAATTACACGATATTTATTAATAATAATACGAATTCAAAATATAAATGAAATGATATAGCTACGTACGATGGCTTCTGCTCCACTAATACAGTGGACGCTGTAATCAAATCCAAAGACTTTCCAAGCACCTTCTCTGTTGACAATAATATTGTGCGGGCATAGATTCCGATGCAGTAATTTCACATCATTATGTAAAAATGAAAGACCTTCAGCAACCTAAAAAAATAAATCGACAATCAGGTATACTGCCAAATTTGTTTTCGCAACGTTATATCAAAGCTCACTGAACCTGTTGCAAACCGTATTTTATTTCGACTTCAAATAAGCTGAAGTTTTCTAACTGAGCAGGAACTGGAACTGGTACATTGTCTAGTTTACCCAAAATATTTGCCAAACTTGCAAATACTGGTTCAGTAGCAAAAGCTAAGCTGTCTCTGTAATGATATCGAAAATTACAACATAATCAAATTCTTGGTTCGAGAAAAATAAACAAATTTACCGTGACTCTTCTAAAGTATGTTGTACGACAAGTACTTGAGGATGCCTTAAACGGGCTAATTGAGATATACTTTTTCTTAAAGTATCGAGCACAGCTTCGCGATCGTTTTTCGACAATCTATCTAGCTGTTTTTTTTCTAATAAGAATATCGAAGCTTCTTGATTCGTGGATTTTTTATATCCGCTGAATATCTTCCATAGCAAACCTACGAAAAAAACCAATGTACAAAATTTTCATTGTCAAGAAGTACAAATACCAGAAATGTATTCAAACCTGGGCCAGCACTCGCAATGTGATTAGTTGCTTCGTATTCTCTGGTCACCGGATTTCCAGGCAGAACTGTCGACAGCTGTGATACAGTGCTACTCACGGTACAGTATAATTTATTCAAGACATCCATTCTTAGGCATTTGTATCCATATTCGTAAAATATAAAGTTGAAAAGTTTAGTTTCTGCTTTGTTTTAAGAGTCTAAAGAACATAGAGCGTTATGAATCATGAATGGTATCACGAAAGTAAATGAAGAATGCATCGAATGCATAATGAAAGTTTGCTTACTCAAAATCAGATGGAATACAAACACTTGCTGGATTATTTGAATAACTGAGTAATAAAGTTACATATTCTAACAAATTTAAACATTCAAAGAATCATTTAATCATTCAAATGGTAAGTAATACGAAATAAATTAATTAAACATTAAAATTAATAAAGCAGAATCTTATCATATCATCATCACTTTGAAAAAATGATTCATTCGGGATTCTTCGGAAACACTCGGAACATCAAACACGAACACTAACGACAAAACACGAACAGGAAATTCCCATATTATATTTTCAAATTTTAAATTGTTTATTTAATTTATAGACAGTTTCATTTTTTATGAAGAATGTGGCATTGTGGCCGTGGGTCTATTTACAAAATTGAATAGAGTTTTCAGTACCTAATTATAAATAAACCTTCGAAATCGAATATAATAAAGGTAACACCCTATAAATTTTAATAGATACTTGAATTCTTTCAGTGCTATTGGCTTGATTTCGGTCATTTGCTGCCTTGAATTCAGTGAAAATTAAAAATTTGATTTTGTAAAATTATTATGAAAGATAAAAAATCTCCAACACATGAGTCATGAACAGTAGGAAACGAAACCCTTCAATAAAAGGAAAAATAACAGAAATCACAGTCATCTTTATTGCACACGTATAGCTAAAAAACCACATAGGGCTACTCACAAATAAAATTTTTAAAAATATAAATACATCGAATTCAGCTTACATAAAAAGTCATTAAATTAACAGAAAAAATTACTCAAAAAAATAATTATTTATAGTTCGATGAATAGCTTCTAACCATAGCGTGGTGGCGAAAGCACCACATTCTACTTCATCAAATTCATCTTCATTTTCACTAGATGTAGAAGCCCTGAAAATGACAAAAAATTGAAATTAAAATCGAAAATTTCATCATTTGAATTTATAAAAAAGAAAAAGAAAAGAAAACATGTAAATCGAAAAACAAAAAAATACAAACTTGGCTTTCATAAACCGTGTCTTTTCGCAGTTGATTTTTCCTACATTAACTGCATCTTCGAACGCTAATAAAGCTTCTTTTTTATTGGTTATATTTTTGGAAAATGCATCGTATACAGGTACCAAAACATCAACCTAGACAAAAAAGTTCAATTATTCACTCTTCATTCGAGTTGAATAGAAAATAAATCATGTAATTTCGTAATATAAAACTCATACCATCGTTCGATCTCCAATTTTGGCTTTACTATAACATACGAGGGAATCGAGAGAAGTTTTCCACATTTTCAACCAATCCATAGTTGATGCTGATGCCAAATATCTAGTTGCCGATGCCAGCAATATACTGTATAAGGTACAAGATTGACCACCTATGTTTTGCATTACTCTTGACATATGGAAAAAACATTCTGCGGGGTATTCTAAATCTAATTTTGGTATGTTTTGTAGTATACCTGTAAATTTTGATTAATTTTAATACGCCGGATTTATACGATATTTCAGAAAAATAGATAAGTTAAAAAACATACATTCCGAAAAATTTCGTAAAGTTGATCCGGTATCTCCTTCTCCCGAAAATTTATCCAATTTATTCAAAAATTCTTCTTTTTGAATAAAGACATTTGCGATAGAATATAAACATTTTTCAAATAAAGAAGCTTCATTGGCGGACAGCTTTGGTCCCATCTGTTGACATATCATCTTATTTAAATTTAAATACTCAACTGATTTCATATTAGCTTTATTTTGTATGCTTCAAGTTAACTGTTTGCTTCGCTTAATCTATCAAGTAGATACTTGTACCTAAATAGATAATCGATAATTTTAAAAATTAATATATGACCTAAATAAAAATTTTAATCGGATCTTAGTCAATCAGCCATACCTTACTAAGCACTAAATCTTGTTCTTCTTTAATTGCGACCGTTTTTTCATTTATGGGAATCGGTACACTTATACAAGTGGCAGGCCAACCAGGTGCATCAGTATTGGCATCTAAATGCTCTAACCATTCAGAATGTTCGGTAATATTCAATATACTAATTTGAAATCCAGCCATGTCCAACGAGGTCATAACAGGCCCACTGTATAAACGACACGTTGTAATTTTCGAATCAGCTGAAACAACGTCAAATCGTCGGTATTCACAAGGTGATGTGTGAAAATCTTATATTTATTTTGATTACAAATTACTCACTCAAACAGTTGTACACCTTATTACAAATGATTCCCATTTCCAAGTGAGTAATGGAACCTAGATTGTTTATGACGACACATACATTTGAACCGGGGGTCAAATTTAACGACGCAATTATCTTTGATACCATTAAGTTCACAAGCTCATCAATTGTGCATAACTGTAACAAAAAGTACAGAAAATTATGTAAGTAAGATGAAAAAAATTTGTTTCGCTAAAATAAAACTTTAGAACGTTCACTTTTACAATGATTCTATGCAAACGATTTAAAGTATTATTTCAACGTGCGATTCGCAAAAAGACAATATTCTATTAGTAAAGTAATTCACCTTTCTTCTACAAGCTCCTATTTCTCCATGAACACCTAAACCAATCTCAATTTCATCAGGTCCTAGATTAAATAACGATCCAACTCCTGGTACAGTGCATGAAGACACAGTTGCTCCTAACGTACTCATTAAATCATTGATTTGACGACATTCGGCCGCAATGTAAGACAATTTAACTCCACATTTAGCCATATTACCAGCGATCTAGAACATATTGAAAAATATTTTATGAAAATTGTATAAAGTAAAAAACACATTTCAATGGTATGAAATTTGAGCGAAAAAATTGCTAAAACTTCGATATTTCTTATCTGATCAAACACGCTATTCCATCCGTTTCCGTTGAATCAGATTGTGACATGATCATTCACGCAGAGATGGAAATTTAATAAAATAGATTATACAAGTTTACCTTGAAAATAAAACAATTTCCACACAATCCTCGGCGACCTGCGCCTTGAACTTCTTCATTTATTCTTGAGCAATCTTCGTTGATGACAACCATTTCAACCTGAATTTTTCAATAATATTATAAACGTCTTCAAGTACAAGCCACAAATTAGTAATTCACAATGTAAGTCATAAATTTGAAAGTAGGCTTACTCACATCAACGTTATCAGACCTTGCACTTTCCACAGCTAATCCAAAATTTAAAATATCTCCAGTATAGTTCAGCACAATCACCAACACTCCAGAATCTATAAAAATTATATTGTTAGTTTAAAAATTGAAATCGATTACTCATTAACTTGAAAAACAATAGCTATTTATTCATTTCTGAACTCGAATTCTTCTCGTTCTTTTTAATAAAAAAAACAATGAGTCAACGAAACAGAAAAGAATTGTTCGTGAGCAACAACCTTACTTTCATTTTGTTTAGCCAAGGCTCGAATAGCAGCTGAAATCGTTCTTGTCGGTGGAGATGCAAAAACAAGCCCAGCAACAGCTCCGGATAACATGCCATTTCCAACAAACCCTAATAATTGAAAATTATCGATTAAAATACTCGAATTTATTTACGAAGATTGATTTCTTCGTGAAAAAACGTTTTACAAACCGATGGAAAAAGGCTCATGACCAGATCCTCCGCCGGACAATAAAGCAACACGATTTTTCGAAATCTAAAATCGAATAGATAATAAAAATATTTAAAATATTCGTCTACTTACTTAATTTACTCGGTAAATCAATTTACTTGATTGGATAAAACGATTCGATTTCTCTTATCGACGTATAATGCTGGATAAGCACATTTCAAGCCGATTAGAGCATCTTCGACTGCTTTTTCGGCATCACTTATGAATTTCATTTGAGACATGATCACTCGATTGCTATCAAACTTATTCTGAAGCATTTTCATTTCCCCAACTAATAATTTGAGGAAAAAGTAAATTAAGCGTAAAGGTTATACAAAACATGGATATTGGATAATTAAAAAGTAGCACCGATTACGTGAATAACAGATAAAGAAATTGAATTTATCAGACTGACCTTAGATTTAATTTTTCAGCAAGATAACGTACCGCGATACATGAACGTAGGGCTTGGCAATATTAAAATAATAGGTATTGTAGATAAATACTAAAAAGCGAAATTCAGCGATACCGAAAAAATAATAACGAGTTTATTTGAAAACATTCATTACATGTGTGTACCAACGTGATTAAAAACACGAACAAAACCCAGCTGTTCAGCTGTACTCGCGCGTAAGTTGATACATTACTAGTCGTTAATTGGTGACGTAGTGCGAAAATTGTTTGGGCAACAAGTACGCCAGTTACGAGTTGATAACGTTCAAAATCACTTCTAACCATAACATAACACCGTATGCACCCGGATCTACGTCTTTAATGTATTCCGAAGGCACATAACTAGCTCGACCAAGTCTGCGAAACAAAATTTTTTAAATGATATTGACAAATAAGTCAATTAAATGATGAAATTCTCGAATAACCTAGGTTTCATATGACGAGTTTCTTCACATTTTGTTTTTGCTATTTTGACAACTTCTTCCATAACTGACTTAATATCTTTGTTTTGTTTCATTTGCGAATCAAATGCTTCGTAGCAAGGTATGATAACATCCATCTGTACTTAATAAAGGTATTTTCAGTAATAGGTACATTATCGATGTTAAAATTAACAGAGCATAAATTATTAATATATTGGATAGATAATGAGGCATATAATGAATTGATTATATTATCAACATTTTGGGTAATTTGTTACCATGGTTCTATCGCCAACTTTTGCTTTGCTATAAACGGATACGGTATCAATTGCTGCCTTCCACGCTGCTGCTATATCAATAGTAGATGATGCTGCAATCGATTTAGCAGCTGATGTCAAGAAAATGCCATATATACCTCCGGACGAACCGCCCATTTCATTTTGGCATAATTTAGACATTTGGAAAAGACTGGCCGCTGGATATTCCAAATTTATTTTTGGGAGTTCTTTTTGAAGAGCTGAAATAAAAGTATAATTTTTATTCTTCTTTCATCTCGGTGTAAAAATTAAAATAAACTATTACCATCTGCGAATCGTTTCAACGTAGATCCAGCATCTCCATCTCCTGATAAAGTGTCCAATTCGTTGATACGTGATTCCTCTTTAATCAATGCACTCGCTATGGCTTTTAGACTTTTTTTAAACAAGTTGATTTGTTCTTTCGTAAATTTGGGACCTACCTAATGATAATTTATATCATCGAGTGTACGTATTTTTGATATAAAAAAATTAACTAAAAAATTACTTTTTCAAATCCGTGATGTTCTTCGTCATTTATGGAAATTAAATTCCGAGGTGTTTTAGATGGTATACTTAAACAAGATCCTGGCCAAGCTGGAGCATCGGTATTGGAATCTAGACATTCCAGCCATACAGGATACTTGGTCAAATTCAAGATACAAATTTGGAAACCAGCCATATCCAAAGACGTGATAAAATCTCCGGAGTACATGCGTTCAACGATGATGCTTTTATTTGCTAAAATCGAGCGATGAATTGAAATAAATGCATAATGAAATATAAATGACGTGACAATTTAGCATACTTAAGGAACAATGAATTTTTCCAATTATAATGCTCAATTCTAATTGAGATGTAGCGCCTGCATTATTTAAGAATACACATACTCTCGAATTCGGTCCTAATTTCAAATCATCGATTATTCTTTTTAAAATTATTTCAATCAATTCATCGATAGATGGCCTCTGTAAAATATGTAGTGTTATTTATTTTAATTTTTGTATAGCACTACACAAATTTTAGATCTTTACCGGAATTCTTTGAACTCCGGCTTCTCCATGAATCCCTATACCAATTTCAACTTCATCGGAGTTTATTTTAAACAATGGTCCAACGCCAGGTACTGTACAAGGAGAAACAGCACAGCCAAAAGAAGCGATATTTTCTTTCAGTATGTTGAATTCTTGAACTAATTCGGTCAAATTTTTCCCCATTTTTGCGAAATGTCCCACGATCTATTGGAAATAATAAATAATCTGAATTTTGAAAATAGTTTTAAAACAGTCAAGTAATCAACAAACTACCTTCATGGCTACTACTGTTCCAGTCATGCCTCGACGTCCGGCACCTTGTACTTCATTTCTCGGTATTGAACAATCATCTTCCATAGCTACGCTTTCCGCCTATGTAAATACATCAAAACGGTTAATCTATTATTCTATTTTATCGTAAAATGAATTCTGAAAGTAATATTAACTTTGATTCCTATAGTTTTAGCTTCTTCGATGGCTAATCCAAAATTTAGAACGTCGCCGGTGTAATTCATTAGTAAAACGAGCACTCCGGCATCTGTGAAATGATCATATGTTTAGTTCAAATGAAGTGAAGAACTTGATTAAAGATGTAAAAAAAAATTACTCTTGTTTTGTTCGGCCAAAGTACGTATAGCAGCGAAAATGGTACGGCTGGGAGGAGAGGCGAAAACTAAGCCACCGACAGCTCCAGATAACATTCCTTCGCCGACATATCCTGTAGAAATATTCATATTAATATACAGATGTACTTCTTTCCATGCATTGTACTGATAAACATAGATTTATCTGTATACCTGCACAATACGGTTCATGACCGGATCCACCTCCACTGACAATACATACTTTTCCTTTTTCGATCTACAATAAGTGGTTTATGAATTTCAAGCATTATATAATAATCGAAGCAAGTATGAAGGATTCTCACTCTATTCGAAATCACTATTCTTCTTCCTGCGTCAACGGTGTGTGCTGGAAATAATTTCTGAAATCCACAAAACGAATCGTAAACTGCTGTGTCGGGATTACTGACGAATTTTACTTGCGACATGACGCCACACCCTTTTAATAAGTATTTATTCCAGAAATATTAATATCAAAGATTTCGAATATGAAATGAGATAGAAACGCGTTAATTCATATGAACAAAGCTTTAAAACCAGAAGCATTTATGTTTATAGCATTTCTGTTCAGATATATTTGATAGCGTTTTCACGATGTTCTCAATAATGTTATGAAAAGTATTTAACGTTATCGGCAAATGTCGGTTAATAACCGGCGAAGTCAGAAACAGACAGTGGCGTTTGGCGATAAGCCATCATATGATCACATGAACATGAACTCATACTTACTAGAATAATTTATTCCGAAACGAAGGACGAAGTACGTTTTCATGCTTCTTGCGAGACTTGCAAGTAAAAGAATTTAGTTTCCAACGATGCACGGCGATTTCTCTTAATAAATTCATATTAATAGTGTATTGAATAATTGAATTAAATATTAAGAAACTTCTAATGAAGTAACGATGAAAATTATTTTGAAAAAACTAAGCTGGAAAAAGTATTCTAGTTCTAACCAATGAATGCGTTGATTGATAAGAAATACGAATTCTGATTGGTGGAAAAATACATTGCTATTTTTTCGTTGGATAAAACAACAATCACGACAACGACCATTCAATGATGCCTTTGATAGATTGGTGTTGATCAGTTTCATGTGTTGTAGCTTGTAGCTATTTCTATTTATTTTCATTTTCCATTCATTTAAATTAGTGAAGTGAATTATTCAAAGTATGTTGGAACATATCCGTTTCTTTATGGTAATATTTTCGCCCTGGAAAATCTTGCTATTGATAAACATTCGCGTCAAAACCAACCGGTGATTTCATGGAATCGAGCTGTAGTTGATTTACTTCCGTCTGATGGTAAGTTTTTGATTGAGCTTTGTAATTGAATATGTATTGATATATGTACTATGTCCAGTGGTGTCTATCAATGTTTATAACCATAATACTCGTAGAAATATGACTACGAGTGACCTTTTCATGTATGCATCTTTGAGCTAGACGTATACAGTATACATATGAGGAGTGACTTTCCAAAACGGCCTCTGTCCATTTTTTTCAACATCTTGTTTTATATCGTCAGAGTGTTTCTCAATGCTTCTTAAACCAGATAACGCTATAAAAAAAGAGGTGAAAAAAAATGGACAGAGGCCGTTTTGGAAAGTCACTCCTCATATGTACTCGTAGATGCAATAAGTACATCTACATACATCGATGTACAGAAGCATATGATCGCATGCAAAATGATTGCCCAAAGGGTTGACATTTGGGACCGGTCCCAAAAGTTAGTATACATTGGCCCTTCCTCAAAAACGCCAGTCTGCCGATCCGCCAGGATTTTTCACGCTGAATCCGAATATGGTAGTCTGCCAACTCCTAGGTGCTATCAAAGGGTTGCCAGACTGGGTCGAAGGGGGTGAAAATCGCGAAAAATTGCATAAAATCAGGTATATTCGCCTTATAACGAACTTGAAAAAAAATTGATCATTGAAAATTGGGGTTTCTCACGTAATTTTTCATACTGAATCCGAATATGATGGTCTGGCAACCCCTAGGTGCTGTCAAAGGGTTGCCAGACTGGGTTAAAGGGGGGTGAAAATCGCGAAAAATCGTACAAAATCCGGTATATTCGAAAATTCTGCACTTCTTGCAACATTTTCCAGATTATTTTCACCCCCTTTGACAGCACTAGATTGTCATATTCGGATCCAGTGTGAGAAATCCTATATTTCACCTTTCAACCATTTCAGTGATTTTCCACCCTTTAATCAACTCTGCCACCCCTTTGGCAGCATCTGGGAGTTGGCAGACCTTATTTGGACTCAGTACGAAAAATTATGTGAGAAAACCCCATTTTCAATGATCAACCTTTTTTCAAGTTTATTATAAGACGAATATACCTAATTTTGTACGATTTTTCGCAATTTTCACCACCTTTGACCCAGTCTGGCAACCCTTTGGCAGCATCTAGGGGTTGGCAGACTGCCACATTCGGATTCAGCGTGAAAAATCCTATGATTAGACACCAATTTCACCTTTCAACCTTTTCATGTGAAAGTTCACAAAAATTTGTAAACTTTGAGCTTTTGCTCATTCGCTGTATCTACTTGAAAGCAGCATCGGCGAATCGACAGACTGGTGTTTTTGAGAAAGGGCTATGCATGCTAACTTTTGAGATCGGTCCCAGATTTCAACCCTCTCGGCCATTTTTCACCAGGTGTGGCTTCTGCACTATTAATTAGCGAAGACTTGACGAAGATTTTCCTGATCACTCGATCATATCACCATCACATACTCGAATAATTAGATATCTACGTAGTCAGCAAGCATATACATATTTATTGGTGAACAGAAAATAAGTTACAAGTAATTAATGTGAATCCATATCATTTCCACCAATTAAATAATGCACTTTGATTGATGATATCTCGCATTTCCTTCATTTTAACGAACTCTTTGTACTTTTCTTCCTCGAGTAAGTGAATTTCGTCGGATAAACAATACTGAAAACAAAAAAACAATTCGAGAAATAAAATAATCAAAATTTCAATACTTTCATTTCGTTAATAAAAGTATATACACAATACCAACCGTATCAAGCGAGCTTTCGAAAGGTCTCTGTTTGAATAATGTAATATGTCTTAAAATTTCTCCATGCGGCGAATATTTCGCAGTCATTAGAAGTCTGTTTCGAATACCATTTAGTGTTTTCACAACACTTGATTTTGTTTCATCGAAACACTTCAGAATGGTCATATAGTTATTGAGCTGTTCTTCCCAAGTGGGATATATTGTTTGATTTTCACTCTCCATGTTTACCTGTATGAAAATTGATGATAATATTTGCCATAGCTCTTGAAAAAAAATCCCAAAATTTTACCATCGGATCGAAATCGAAAATTTGTTTCAAAAAGTTGTTTTCAAACTGAGGAGTATTGATATCGCCCATCGATTTGAGATGTTTTTGCCACGTTGCTGGACTTCCTTCGATTAGGAATACTTCAACGAATCTTTTTGACTCTTGCAATGCGGATCCTACTTCTATGGCAATTGGACCACTCCACGTTTCACCGATTATTGTTACTGGTCCATGAGGTTGTATTTTTAGGATATCCTGCGATAGGAATTCAATTAAATGAATAATATTCTATGGTTTTATTGTACGTTAATTATCTGAACGTGTACTTGGCAAAGCTTGGATGCGATATTGGCCAACGAATCGCATTTTTCAGTGAAAGTCATACAAAAAGCTGGATGGTAAATGTTTTTCAATATGGGTCTGAGTTGATTAGCATCGGTACCAGGTATTACAAATATGGGAAATACTCCTTTGGTTTCAGCATATGGTTGCGATAGAGTGGTCACCTCGATGAATTGAACAGAGTCTGTCGCATGATATCCAATATTTTCCAGTCCTTCCAAATTGTTCGGTACATAGTCGCTAAGACGTATAGATAAGGAATCTCGCCCTGTAAAATTATTTCAAATTGGTAATTCTCGTATAACTTTGTATTGGGACTTTTTTTCTTAAGTAATTGGGCAACTACCTTTTTTATTTGATTTGTCGACAAGATCGTACAGCGTTGGAGAGCCAATGGAGGCAGTTCTTGTTAAAATTGATTCGATACGTGGTAACAGATCAGCCAGTTTATTAATAGGTTTTTCCGAATGAATTAGAACAGCCGGCAATCCCATTTTTTTTCGTTGTTCGCATTCTTTCAGTCCTCCACTTGAAAGACATACGAAATGGAACGGATGTGTGGAACGCGATGCCATATCTATATTGTAAGCTATTCCTCCAGCCGGATCCTTAAAATTCCATACATTTTAAATAATTCATCTTCTCATCAAATATCTGAAAAATTTGTATACTTACGAGAGCGACAAAAAATACTGCTTCTAAAGGAGCAATATTATTGGCCTCTTTTATCAGATTTGACGCTTCTTGAACACTTCCAGTTTTTTTCAAAGAAGTCAAAATTATGGTGGTTTTTTTCTGAACGAGTAATCGATTAATTTGGTGAGAAATTTTCGTCCCAAGTGCAAAATTATCCAGAGCTACTATGAATTTTTTAGCTCCTCGACTTATCAATGCTTCTAATAATTCAAACCACAGATTGTTTTTCTTACCACTACCTAATAAACGAAGAGATATCATCACCTTGTTCCATGAAATATTTGTATATGTATAAGAAATACAGGATGCGCTTACTGATGATAAGATATGATCTGGTATCATCGAATTTCAATTTCATTTTTGAATTATCATTTCCAGTATCCTCTCTGCCAGTACACTTGTGAATTTTCTTCTTGCCTTCGATCGAATCATTTCTGAAATGGTTTGACATTAGAATTGAAAATAAATCCGATGGAATTACAATGGTCAATATACCTACCTGAAATTTTCGGCTGAACCATGATTATTTACAATAATTCTCGAAAGAGGTTTAATTACTCCCTTTTGTATGCCTTCTTCTAAATAATCACGTATTATTTTCTTCGTTTCGTATGGTAATCGTACCATAGAAGTAATTTTGTTTGGTAATACCTTCAATGCAATAGATTTCAGGAATGTGTAAAGACCTAATTAAATCAATCACGATTTTAATTACATGTTTGAATCTGAAATGTTTTGAAACCCCATATCTAATTATCGGTTTTATCTAACTAATCGTATAGGTATACCCAATTTTGAATCTTCAGGATAATAATTATCTATTATTTCAATGTACTGGCCAAATAGACTGATGCATTCCATGCAAGCATTTATATGCTCGATGCCATTAATACAGTTGATTACGACATGAGCACCTCGGCCATTCGTTAAAAGTTTCAATTGGACGTCGTATTTACAATTTTCCCTCAGAATTATATTTTTTTCATTCAGCTGTGAAATCAGGTCAGGTATTAGGTGCACAAACTAATGTAAATTTTTATCTATTCATTTTATTGCAGCTATCTTACGCTTGGGAATTTTTTCTTGAGTACTTCCGCTTCGCGATTATTGGCCACAGTGACATAAATATCGTAATCACGTTGCAAACACACCACTATACTTGCCTCAGTGAAGGCTAAATTCGAATTAACGAAAACAGTACAGTCTTCTTTTCTACACGGTATCACGACTATGCTGTAATAAGCCTAAGTAAAATACAAATTTATGATCAGTTTGATACTCAGAATTGCAACATTTTCTTCAATTCTCATCTCTTGGGCCAATATTATAATCAGTGTCATACTTGAGCATAAATCAATGGAACTGTTGAAGCATCTTCGAGGCTCCAAAATTTTGGTACGTTCCATGTGAGTAAGGGATCTGGTTTTTGGAGTGGTTCTAAAGGATTATAATAACCTAAACCCATGACACGTTTTCCAGAATCTGAAATTCCAGCATACTCAAGACCGTATTCATATTCCTGTCCAAATTTTCAATTGTGTTTATAGCACAAGTTGTTTGGTTAGGTTAGGTTATGGTTATATCATGATTTGAATATTTGGCTCACCGTTGCTTCAGAATCTTCATCTGTGGTAACCTTCTGGTAATCGTAGTGCAAATACATAATGTCGACAGTTTGAATGCTGGAAAAAATTACATAATTGTACTCATTTGATGTTGATTCACCAGTAGGTACAACCGACTCACTGTAAATCTTTCGAATTCATCAAATCAAATTCTTCAGGAACACTATCGTCTGTTTCAGACTTCAAATTCCTGTATGTTCCCCATTGGCCTCCTTTGAAAATCGATACTGGTAGATCTTGGGCGATTTGATTCTGATATGTAGGATTATCGATTGCAAATTTAGGAGCATCGTCGTCCAAAATGTATAAAAATCTGAAATCAGCATTTTTATCTGTGAGTCTTGTACCTATTATTTCGATTTCTTTTTTTATAGAATGGTCTACCAACCGAGTATTTGCATATTGTTTTTTTGTGGATAAAATGAAAGATAAATCGATTGTTTCGATAGTATTTCTTAAAACAACAATGGCGTCGTGTGTTTTAGTCTTCAACTCTGACGTACATTTGGTCATCCAAGCATTATCAGCAACGATTGTTGTGATGGGATATTCACTGGGTTTCAACGCCTATGTGAAATTTTAAAATATGAAATACCTATCTAATATTTGTATCAATATCTACTGTAGCTGACTGCTAGTGCTGATACATACTTTTTTATAGAAATAAATTCCTGCATCGTTGAATGTTTCCGAAGTAATTTCGACAAATGAGCTGATATTTTTCCAGGAGAAATTTTCGTTAAATGGTTGAATAACGAGCAAGAATAAATTATTCAACTCTCCAATTTGATCACAAAGTTTGTCAGCGTTTTCAAAATTATTGGCTGTTATAAAGTAGAAATTATTGAAAGCAGGTTTTGCCACAACATCTTCAAATGTCTGATACACAATTTTTGGCTGGAAAAATTAAATTAATTTTTAGTCAATTAAGAGCCACAATTAAAATGCCAAAATTTTGTACGTACCTTATAATCAAAAGTTTTGAAAATTTTCTTGATTGTTGGACTGACAGTGCCCAAAGTATCGACGATTGATAAACTAATATTTGAATCTTGAAAGCTTGCTGACAATCTTTCGACGGTGATTTGCAGACACAAGTTTAGGAATTCATTAACATTCTGAAGGGGTTTTCAAAAAAATCAGTGGGGTGATAATTCGAAGTATAGGCATATTAATTTATTAAAAATTTGATTTACTTTCAGGCCAGGATTAGAATGTGGTATGAATTGCATTTGCTCTAATTTATTGTTAACTTCGTCAAGCCCTGGGAAATCCAATATTAATGGAGCACTCGTAAAGTCCATAAATTCCATACCATTGCACCACATTTGTTTAGTGACGAGATCTTTATGAAAGATTACTTCCTCTCCTGAAAATAATCATAGATGAATAAGTAATAAAAGTGATATTGAAATGAACTTTTTTTCAAAAGATCGCTAACCCATTGGTTTTGAATTGAATTCGGAAGTGCATATCAACAGTCTTCTCAAGCGGTATGGGAATAGTGTTTCCTTCTTGGAGTTACTCTCAGAGTACATATGAAGCTTCATCATAGAATCTATAAACGTTACCCAATTTCCATTCCATGCAATTTTACCGAAACATTCTGAAATAATTATTGAAATGAGAATCCGGGAATTAGGCAGAAAAAATCTCAGGGCCCATTAAGTATCACTAATTGATTGGAATTATACGAACCAGTTTCATTGAAAGACAGCTCTTTGACATTCACAAAGTCGTCTTTGAGCTGGTAACCAATGTTCTCCAAGTTTTTGTAAAACTCCTCTTGGGTAATTTTCACTTTCATTTGTTCCATCAAGTCTTCATTAATGGCAAGTTTCAAATTTTCGTAAGGTATCTGTATTATTCCAGTCATAATTACTTTGGAGTTTTCAGGATCTTTCTCACTTTCAAGTAAAACCTCAAAATTACCGGAACCAGTTTGAATTAAAATGGTTAAAGGTCGATGTTCTGGAAACATTTGTCAATTATCAATATAATTTTCTGAGTAGGAAACGAAGTAAAAGCAAATAGATAGGTACTGACTGTCTATAGTGATGTATAGATTTTTATGAATTTTAATATCTTCAAACAGAATATTAGAAGCTCCTAGCTTTTCATTCCTTAGGATAGATAACATATGCCATGCCAAGTACTGCAAGTGAATAACCAGTTAGGTAACTGTTAGTACAACGATATAGGTAGTGGTCCAAGAAAATCAATTCACCATGTACACAGCAGGAGGAATAATATTTTGCCCTTTGACTTTATGTCCTTTAAGATAACGCCATTCTGATCCCTTGTTGAGTCGAATTTTTATCAATTCTTGTGATAGAGGCTCATCCTTGAAAGAAAATCAAACGAATTTAATGAAGGCAGGAATACCTATTTATTTCTGAATTTTTTGGTGATTTATGTAGTTACTTCGAGAGGTTCGACAGCACCCCAATCGTCCATGTGTTCCCAAGTGGCGAGATATCCGATATTTGGAGTTCCTCTGGGAACTGGATATTCTACTTTTGGATACAGAGCATTTACATCAGGTTGGCAACCGGCAATGAATAATCTATCGAATAAAATGAAGGTGTTAACTATGGCATCACTTTTTGAAGTCTTCTCATTTTCATTTCACTTACTTGCCAATAGCTGATAATATGAACTTAACAGCATTTGGGTTTTGAGATCTAAGAGTCAATGGAATATTGGTCACTGATGATTTAAGCGATCGTTTCAGAATAGCTTGAAGTAATCCATGAGGAGCTATTTCAATAATGATGGCATTATCTGGAATATGCTTGCAACCTTCTTCAAATAACACCGCGTTGAGTAAATTATTGGTCAGGTATTCTGCAGAGGAGTACTTTGCCAATGGTGTATCCCATTCTTCTTCTGGAACTGAAGTACTTATCCATTTAGACGATCGTTCTTTTGGTTCGGGAATTACCTGATTGTTGAAGTGATTTTCAATTTTATTGGCGTGTATTTTTTTTTTGGAATCCTCATATTTAGTGAACAACTACCTACCTCTTTTAATCGTTTTAGAAGTCCAGGTCCAGCTGGAGCAATATGTTTCGAGTGATAGGCAATATTAGCTACGTTGACCGTCTTTGCAAATACTTTTTGTTCTTGAAGTTGTTCGACAAATTCACCGACTAAATCGGCTGGCCCAGTCAATGTGCAGTTATCTTTTGAGTTGTGACAAGCAACTTCTATTCCTTCCGGTAAAGAGTCTTTGATTTGTTCGTACCCTTTTCCTAATATTTGAAAGGAACAATTAAATAGAGGCAAATGAGCAGTCTGTTGAAAAAGGGAGATGAATTACCTATTGCAGCCATCATCCCTTTAACCGTTTGCACTTCTTTGGATGCAACACCCCTGGCATAAGAAGCTAGCACAGATTGTTCGAGTGTGAGGCAACCATCTGCATATGCACAACTATTTTCACCCAAAGAATGACCAATTATGAAATCCGGTTTAATACCGATTGCAGTCAGTACTTCTACTAATGCCACCTATAAAATGCTCAAAGTGATATGAATTTGTGAATACCTGGTATCAATTGAATTTATTAGAAATTCTTACTTGGACAGCGATAATTCCAACGAAAGCATTCACAATATTGTCAAATAGAGTTGGGTCATCGGATGTTAGGATATCATAGATGTCAACGCCTTTGGGTTTCAATACTTTGTCACATCTTTCAATAGCGTTTGCAAAAACTGGGATGTCCAGCAGACCTTTTCCCATACCATTCCATTGCGAACCCATACCAGAAAATAAGAACCAAATTGGACGGTTTTCACCTCCAACGACCTGTAAATGAATTTTCATGAATTTTGTTCAATTTATAGAGAATAAAACCGAGCCTTAAAGGAAGCATTACCTCGATAGTATTGGTTGGTTTTGATCCAGCTGGTAAGACTGAATAAGCCCGATACATGTGACTGGGCATTGGAGATTTGAAGATATCATTTGTTAAAGCTACCATATCTGTGTCAAGAGGTGCCTTTTCGATCTGAAAAATTTGATAGACACTAGCTATAATTTTCAGGATTCTGCTTAAAAAATTGTTCACATTGTTTGATCACCTTTTCAACAACATCTTTGAGATCATTTTCATCGCGACCACATAATAAAATCAAACGAGGTAATTTATCGTTTTCATCGATAACTTTTGTCCTATGAGAAAACAAATGAGTTCCATTAAGTTGAGGGTTTGGTAGTCAAGTTTGAAGTGGATGATTCATTTACTTCGTATTTTGTTTGAAAACTGCGTGTCCAACTAGACCAGTGATACCATAAGTATTGACAGCAACTATAGGTCCGGGTAATTTTGTTGTTTCTGTAACAACCTGTTGGAAACAAATTTTGTGGGAAATGTATGTGTCCATATTCTCAAGTATTTTCAAATATCATTGCCCTGTGGACACGTTTGGCACTCTTGACGCAGTGTGTCATGAATTTGTGTCAATTTTTGGTACTTTTTTTGATGCCAATGTGTTAGAAGTGTTAGAATTTGACATTTTTGGTAATATTGACAATGTCTTGGCCTCACTTCCACACAATCTCATTTTCAACAAAAAAAAAAAAAGGTGCCAAACATGTCTAGAGGGGAACTCTCTTTCAAGTACGAGCAGGTTTACCTTGAGTTTATTCTCGACTAAAGGCTTTAATATAGGATTAGGTTCAGAAAAGTGCATATTTGGTGCAATGTATCCAGTATCGAGTGCAAGTAATGCTTTCAATACGGACATGAATCCAGCTGTAGCTTCTGTGTGACCTGTATGACTTTTTACCGAACCAATCAAGAGCGGTGACTTTCTTTCTTCGCAAAACATCTTGGCTACAACATTACATTCGACCTTTTCCAATTTCTGTAAAAATGCCATTTCATTTGCTGTATCGTCGAGTAGATATTTGGAATTTTGAAAAATTGGCATAAAACTGGACCATATTGATTATTAACAAATTATACGTTCATATCGACTCACTGGAATTCCAGGAGCATCCATTTCCACAAACGAAATATCAGATAGTTTAACATTCTCGTGCAAAGAATACATTTTTTGCAACGTGTTTTCTATCACATCCTCTCCATACCCTACGAACGTGTACGGATTACTACCAAAGTATATGCATTCAGAAAACAAAATTGTTCCATAATTTCTTTTAGCATCCTGTGCTCTTTGTAAGTAAAGACACACTGCTGCTTCGCTTCTTCCATATCCTGCAGCTGGAAGTAGAAAAGATTTGTTGAATTTTTGTAGCTTTGGAAATTTCCCTACCTAGATATAGGTATTATTTTCACTACCATCTTTGCTAAATGCTCTGCAGTACGAATCCGGACTTAGATATCCCATTTTCATATAAGATACTGATATCTTTGGATCAATTATTGATGACGAACCACCTACGATGGCTGCATCAATACGACCATCCGCTATGCTATGGTAAGCAGTGCTCAAAGCTTCCATGCCTCCTAAAACGCAGCTGTAGAAGGTAAAGCTTGGCCCTGAAGAACAAATTCAATTTCAGATTATTTACTTATCTTTGTTCTTATGGTTGGAAAATTCCATCCGCATTGGTAGTTGATACCTATTTGATGAATTACCTACCAGTTAAATTCAAAGCAAATGAAACACGATTGGATTCCATTGATTTGCTACTTCCTACCAAGTACATTTTACCACCTTCATTATTAAAACATTTTATGCTTTCGGTTTCATTTATGCCAGATGTCATGTAGCATCCTACATTAGCACCCAACAAAGTTGCTGGATTGATTCCTGACAAAAAAAGAATACGCATGTGTTTATTTTACTCAATGATGTTGATGATACTTTGAGAGTTTTTCTTTTACCTGCATCTAAAACAGCTTCGAACGATGGTTCTAAAACTTTCCTATTGATTACATCTGTACATTCAGCCAAAACTGGATTTACAGCAAATACTCTCGCATCAAATCGATGAATGTCTGTGTACTTGCCAGTCCCATTGGGTACTGGTTCACCGACTAAATAATAAACATACAATATTGTCATTGCATATGACATGACAAATACGACAAGACATCAAAAGTACACGTAGCCCTAGTACTTACATTTATATTTGTAATTCGTTGGCCATCTACGATTATCAAAGGTGATTGGACTTTCCTTGTTATACAACATATTTTTATACGCATTGACATCATCACATTCAGGAAATCGACCTGATATGCCGGATATCACTACTTCATACTTTTCTGTCATTTTGGTCTATTATTTTCCAAAGATCTTGGATAGAGCTTGAATTGGATTTTTGTATTAATATCTAGAGCATTGAGAAGTGTTTTGAACATATGAAAATTAACTACGAAGCTGAGGTGTAAGGAGGGAAAGACTTTTCAACGGGTATAAGTAGGTACGTAATTTGCATGATAAAATGTGCTAGTGTGTTGATTGGGATGTCTAGCATTAGATTTTTGACTAAGTAATGATTTCGGTTATGAAAAGTTCAGTGACGAAAAATTCGCTTTTATTTGAACGTCATCTACAGACAGTACGTCTAACCACAATAAAAAAGTTTATCCTTCATTATTATGAACATCATGATAAATTAATATCTACCTACCCATTAATAAATTACAATGTTTTTTTTCATTATAATAAATATTCCAACATCATATCAAAAGTGGGAATAATCAATTTCTGTTATAAAAAATAAAGTTATTTATCTACACATAAAATAATTATAAAAAAGGGAACCAGAAGAAAAACAAAAACGAAAATTAATTAATTTAATTTATTGAATTTATTCTGAATTCACGTCACTTTTAAAATTCTAGTTTCATGCAGAGACGAAACAAGGGGGGGTGTGGGGGGGTGGAACACCCCCCCAGTTGAAAGT
>FIZU01003192.1:0-13598 GCA_900064475.1 Pseudococcus longispinus
GTACACGCTACTTGCTACTCAGAAAACGCTGGCGAGTAGCGAGCAGCGTTTCACTCGCTAGTGTACATGGCGCTTTACATGTGAAAATTTGTGTACAAAATATAGGAAAATCGAAACTTCTCCCCCCTACAGCTGAACTTGTTATCAAAACTTGCACCTGGCCCCTGCGACCTACAAGATAGGCAACATTTCGTTTGAATCCGCGTTGGACAGCTGTATGACTTCCCGTAAGAAGTTGTCAAACCAGTTTTTGGTGAGTAAGTGTTGTCTGACTGGTTTTGGGTAAGTTGTTGAATTCGTTTGGGTTCGGATTCTATCGTTTACATTCGGGAAGGTTGGTCCCGCCCATCACAGCTGATTCATTGCGATTTAGAGCGTCGAACAGAACATTTCTCACGGATTATTAATTTTATGAGTTATGTTCAAATCGATTAGTTTTCAGTTGTAATTTTTTTAATGGAATGTAATGTGAAAATTCGGTTCATGACTATACCCATTTGGGGCGTGGACACGTGGACAGATTATTTTAGTATAGGATATGCCTTTGCGATGACCAAACCCGAGAAAAACGCTATGAAATTCCGTCACGAAAATAAATTACAAAATTAAGTCAAGCTGACTTCAATACATTTTGTCAGACTTTTTTGAATTTGAAAAAAATTTCAAATTTCCACTGAATTTTTGGACTTGAAGCATTCTAAAAATTCGTTAACTTTCCAACATTTTGTCAGACTTTTTTGGATATAGAAAATTTTCAAGAATTCAAATAAATTTTTGGACTTGAAAAATTTTAGGAAAAATTCAAATCAGAATTTTGTCTGACAGTTTTTTTCTAACGCTGACTTTTAGACATTCTGTCAGACTTTTATGAACTTGAAAAAATTTTCAAATTTTCATTCATGTTTTTGACTTAGAAATTTTCAGATATTATGCTGATTTTTCGACATTTTGTCAGACAAACACTTCAAACTTTTTGGACTTGAAAATTTTTAGAAATCACGCTGACTTTCAGACATTTTGCCAGGTTATTTTAGACTTTCTGGACTTAGAATTTTTTTTCAGATTTCAAACGATTTTTTGGACTTGAAAAATTTTAACTTTATGGACTTGAAAAATTTTAGGAAAAATTCAAATCAGAATTTTGTCAGACAGTTTTTTCCTAATGCTGACTTTCAGACTTTTGTCAAACTTTTTTAGACTTGAAAAGTTTTCAGGTTCCCATTCACTTTTTGGACTTGAAAAATTTCAGAATCGTGCTGATTTTTAGACATTTTGTCAGACAAACACTTTAGAGTTTTTGGACTTGAAAAATTTTTAAGATTTTAAACGATTTTTTGTACTTGAAAAAATTCAGAAATTCTGACTTTTTCGATTTTGAAATATTTTTTGAAGGACCAGTTGCCTCTTGAACTTGGAAAAATTTAGATTGTTTCTAAATTTGACTTTTGGACATTTCAAGAGACATGATAAAGAGCAAAAGTATATCCTTTGTTTTTTACTTTCATGGGTAATATGGAAATAGAAATGATCAGGGAGTCCGGGAAGGGGGGGTCCAAAATTGTACCTCTGAAAGGAGTTACGAAAATAGTCGTTAGAAGTCTTAAAATGTCCATTTGACCTTAAAAAGGTGCTAGAAATTTTTTCAAAAAAAATTTCATAGATTACCCTTAGTACTGTATTTTATCTTTGTAAGTTTGAAAATTTTCGATTGAAATTGAAAACTTCTCTTCTAAAATAGAAATTTCAACTTCCACCGGATAATTTCAAATTCGGTACTGGGAGCCAAATCACCCTTGTAAGTTGTAAACCTGGTTATTTGAAATAAAAATGGGACGATGATCAAGTCCATGAAATCATATATTCCCTTCATTCGTTTTCTATTCGAGGGCTTCAATTCAAGCCAAATTTTGGCTTAAGAATGCTATTTGGATAACTTATTCACCATCAGTTTATTCAACTGAATCATTATCTACTAGAAAATTTATATATAAAAAAAAACCACTTACAGGAGCCATCTCAGCCACATACATGGGCAGAGTTGCATAAACGCAACCCACTCCCAATCCAGCCACAAATCTCGAGCAGTACAATACCATTAACAGATTACTGAAGTACATCACACCCCATGCGACGATGAGCAAAACCATAACCCATATAATGGTCCATTTCCTTCCGAACCGATCCACAATTCTTCCTGTAATAAATGGGCCAAAACTGGCTCCCAGAGCTGGCAAAGAACTCAGCCATGCTCCTTGTTCAGTATTAACGAATATTCTAGCTCCTGGTTTCGTTATTATTGGAAGTGTCGGATTACTCCATGATAGAACGCATGTAGCTGCTGTCGCGCAGATACTAGCTACAAAATAAGAAAAAGATATCAATTAGATGAATTTTTCACCAAATATAAAATACCTAGGACATAACATACCTATCAAAGAAGCTAAGTAAACGTTAAACCGAGTTAACGCTGTTTGTTGCTTGACTACCATACTTTAACGACGGTACCACTAAACAAATTGTAAAAATTACTCGTATTTTTACTAGAAAAAAAATTTATATCGCGATGCAAGTGTCACTAAAAGCACGAAGTTTAAAAAAAAGACGATAAAAATTTCACCAGTTTAGATAATTTTAATATTTTTTTATTTTTCCAAGTTCAATTCTTCGTCACTTTTTTTCAAAATAATCAAGTTCAACCAACGAAATGAAAAACGAATGTGCTTTTTTTACCTATTCGTGAACGTGTCGCGGCAATTATACATATAAACAATTAACGGTCCGATACAACCACAAATATATATCTTTCCGATCGTAAAACAATAAAAAAGTTAATTACTGATAAACGTGGAAAAATCTGAGAACTATTCGCGACTCCGAATCAAGCAAATAGGTATTAAAAGCTCAAACACAGTGTCTTTGATGGTTGAAAACATTATGAGCTCACCGACGCGAAAGCTAACATAGGAAGATTTCCAATAAACACTTCACCGAAACACATTTTTTTTACCATCATGGACATCGTATTCGAATCACACGTTTTTGGAAACTGTTTTCATGCAACTAAGATGCCTTAAAACCTTAGAATAGGTATATAAGTTTCACCAATGTGCAACCTTGTAGGTTAAAAAAAATCGACAAATTTTCGATTCGATAATAAAAATCGTATTTAAAAAAGTGTAAAATTATAATACGAGTATGTACAATTTGTAAATTATTCGAAAGATTAATTTCCAAAATTAATTATTACTCGATTTATCGCATGAATGAATAGTCTGCCTTGAGTAACGACAAACAAGCTTATAGAGGTTATGGATTAACTTAGATATGTTGGTTCTATAACAACGAAGATACGAATAAAGGAATTTTTTTCACTGGTGAACTAAATGTCTTGATAATTTCAAAGTGAATCGAGTTTATTTACCTATGTCGAGTTAATTGTGTGTTGACATTTCAAATTAATGGTTTGTTTTCGTTTTTTTCCTTCACATTAAATACCCTCTAGTAATTGTATTTCGCATCAGCACGTGAGTCCCTCGTGTTAATTGTTAAACGTTATTTGGAATTGAAATGGGTTGAATGGTAAACGAGTTTTTTTGTTGATTGTGAATCGTAAAGGTAGTTCGATCTTGTAGATTATACAATATACCTAATGACTTTGATCTTGGTATATTTCTATTGTAATTTTGTAATTGTTTTTTGAAAAAATTTAAGCTCAGTTGCTCGTGAACCATTTTATTCAGTTGTTGGATTCATTTTAAGACTTAAGATACGGTGATCCACTGCACTAGTTTGAAAGTTTGATGCATTTATTGGCCCTTCAAATTATCTGGGTGGTATATTTCACTTTCGTAGGATTAGGTATTATCTTCATGTAATTGAAATGAGAGAAAGTTGACTCACATTTATGTATATTGCAGCATGACTGTAGCGAGTGTGCTTTGGTATAATGGAATTTTCGAGATAATTCTTAAAATGAATTTGGCAAATGAACTTTGAAAATTTTAGTTGTAAAATGTAAAATTGTTCTATCTTTCTATCCATATCGGTATCAAAGTTTTAAAAAAAAGGGGAAGACGATTATGTCATAATTTTGAAATTCAAGCTTAATAAATACTTAAAATTGAATTTCCAAATTGGAATTTTTCTTAATATATAATCTTAGATTTGAAACGTCAGAAAGATTAATTTTGTTTTGGAAAACATCGCGACCTGTTCGTTTATTTTGAGTGTTTATTATATGTACTTAATTTCTAAAATATGTATCGACTCCACCTCAAATTTTTCTGAATGGTATGTGGATATAGATATCAAATTACTGTTGAGCATTAAATGAAGGAGCGTCGTGATCGGTACGGAATATGCTTTTAGTACGAGTAATTCCGTGAAAAATGAGATAAAATTCCATCACGAAATTCCCCGACGATGACTTTTAGACATTTTGGTCAGATATTGGATTCTTTGAACTTGGAAAATTTTTGAGATTTCAAACGACTTTTTGGACTTGAAAAAAATTCAGAAATCACGCCGACTTTTTAGACATTTTGTCAGATATTAGACTCGACTTTTTGAAATTGAATTTTTTTTTTTTCGAGATTTCAAACCACATTTTGGACATGGAAAAAAATTCAGAAATCGGGTTGATTTTTAGACATTTTCTTAGAAATTATATTGGATCAGCCTGACTTTACACGACTTTTGGACTTAAAAAGTTTCAGAGATTCTTGACTTTTTTTTTTTGAGATTTCAAACGACTTTTCGAACGTGGAAAAAAAATCACGCTGACTTTTAGAAATTATTAGATCAATATGAAATTCTGTCACAAACTTCTCTGACTAATTAGACGTTTTTTCAGACATTAGACTTGACTTGGAATTTAGGACTTTGAAATTTTATCATAGGATACTTATGCTTTTTCTATGGGTAATTTCGCAAAAAAATGTGACGAAATTTCGCGACGATGACTTTTAGAAATTTTGTCAGGCATTTTTGGACTTGGAAAAATTCAGAGATACCACTGACTTTTGTCAGACTATTTTGGACTTACCTATGAAAATTTTCAGATTTACACCTATTTACTTTTTGAGCTTAGAAAAAGAAAAGTTGAAAGTAGATAATGCTGATGACTTTTAGACATTTTGTCAGGCTTCTTTGAATTTGGAAAAATTTTCATATTTATATGACTTTGGACATTTTATCAGACCTTTTTGAAATCAGAACAATTTTCAATTTTCGAACTTGGAAAATTTTCAGATTTCAATTGACTTTTGGACTTATAAAATTTCATAGATAATGCCGACTTTCAGACATTTTGTCAGACTTTTTCGGACTTGGAAAATTTTTTAGATTTCTATTGACTTTTTGGACCTTGAAAATTTCACAGATAACACTGACTTTTAGACACTTTGTTAAACAAACAATTTAGTCTTATTGAACTTCAAAAATTGTAATAAAATTTAAAATATCAAGTTTGTATGGACTTGAAGAAATTCAATAAGCAGAGGTATATCCTATGTTTTATAGCTTCACTAGGCGACTGGACCGCTTCGCGGCCCATCCTCCATTTCAAAGTATTATTTTTTGTCAAAATTGTAATTTTTGGGGGCGAAATTGTCATTCCTAAGTAAAAATTAATTCGCTGTAAAGTTCTTTTCTGGTGATTTTTGTCAAAAAATTATTCTTTTACTGTAATTTTTTGACAATTTTTCAAAAAAATGATTTTTTTCAGCGTTGAAAAGAAATATTAAAGAATTTTGAATGAAAATAAAGTTTGGAGCTATTTATCGTCAAAATTGTCATTTAAAAGTAAAGATGGCCATTTCAAGGTAAAAACTGTTACTTTTGGCCAAAATCGTAATTTTTTTGTAAAAAAAATACCGGTTTTGGTCAAAATTTTCATTTTTGGTTAAAATTCTCAGTTTTCAGTCAGAATTGTCATTTTTTCTGGCATTTTTCCTTTTCTAGTCCAAACTGTTATTTTTTGTCAAAATTGTCATTTCCAAAGAAGAAAGAGTCATTTTTGGTACAAATCGTCATTTTTGATCGAAATCACCATTTCTGTCAATATTGCCATTTTTTTTGTCCAACTTGTGAATATTTTAGTCAAAATTGTCATTTCAAGGTAAAAATCATATTTTTCGTCATTTTAGGCTTTTTAAAAATATTAGGGTTGCATATTCAAAATTTGTATACCTAAGTTTCAAAAAGTCTGGCAAAATGTCTAAAAGTCACTGAAAATATCAGCGTTACGAACAGGCAGACAGACAGACGGACACGTCGTGGATTTTATATATATGGATGGATGGGTAGTATGGAAATGGCGGGGACTTTTTTTTGAGATTTTAAATGACTTTTTGGACTTGAAATAAATTAGAAATCACGCTGACTTTTTTCCCCAAGTTTATCAACTTTTTGCACTGACTAAATTTTTGGAAATTCAAAAGACTGGTAATTACGTCTTCGTTGTTATAAAATCAAAAAATTGCTTCAAAAATCATTATTTTTATTTTTCATTTTTATTTACTCAAACCTCTTTGGGTTTCTTACTCCAAAACTTAATGATCGACAAAATGACAAAAAACGAAAAATTCATAAAGTATTTTTCCCTTAGAAAATATGAATATCATGATTTTTAAAAAAAAAATTAGTTTTCTAAAAAAGAAAGAATTTTGAAAAAAAAAACAACTAAAATATCTACTTACATTAGCTTTTTTAATACAGATCTCAAATTTTTGTGTAAAAACTTTGAAAAGAATGAGTTGTACCTAAATTTTGAAGTTCACCCCATCCTCCCCCCTCCCCCCCCCCCCCCATCCCTGGCAAATTGTTCTACGAAATGTCTGACAAAATATGTGGTTGAAAAATCAATCGGATTTTTATGAGTTTAGAAATATTTATCTGAATTTTTTGAAATTAACGAATAGATAGTGTTCTTTTTTAATTTTTTATTTTAAGAATCATTTTTCAGCTCTCGTTCTTTATAAAAACCTATTGTTGGACAACAAGTCCTAATCGATGCCCGTCGTTTTTTGTTGGCCAAAAATAGATAGGAAAAAATTGATATAAGAAATAATTGCTTTTTACTCCTCTACAATCTTTATTTGAAATATTTTTTCGTAGGTAAATTTTTCTCGGTTGAGAACCATCAAACCGCATTTTAAAAAGTTGAATATCGAAAATTGATCAGTTTTTAATGCTCTAAAACTTTCATCTGAAACTTTTTTTTGCATTTTCATCTCAGGAAAAGTCGTCAGCAACTGACTGAAAACTCCTAAACCGGTTTCAAAAATAAATGTCTCATATTGGTACCGTTTAAAGGTCGAATTAAAATTCCTATGATTTTTTAGGCACTTCAGAAACAAAATTCCCCCCCCCTTCCGAAATCCAATTCTTTCGAAATAAATTCGCTATTTTCATCTTATGACGAACACCGTTATTCACGTAATGAACAAAATGTATCTATTGAAGTTTGATTACGTATATTATTGCAAGGAAAATTCATTAAGAACTGCGTTTTACCAATTTCAGTGAAATTTTATGCCCTGATTAATAGAACGTTCATTGTTCAGTCACTATTTATTTTAAAATCAAGAATCATTTTCTAAAAAATTTATTGACGTACTTGAGGAAAATTTGCCGACAAAAATTAAACGAATAGCTGAAGTATTCTAGTAATTTTCACCAATGTTGTGACTTGTGAACATTCGATTAATCTACATGCATAATTTTTTTCAATGAACTTGACTCAATTTTTATTAAAATTGATTTAACAGATTCTTTGAGAATTTTGTCTTACAATGTACCCATAATTCATTACAATTTACATCACGAATGAGAAATAAAACTGCATAGAAAATTTTCGCGGCACCCACATATTTTATAACACGTGTAAAATTCACGAACAGCTCAATTCGCAAATAACTTTATCGATTTTGGTTGCAATATCGACATCTTCAGTCACACCAAATATTCGAACTACTCTTTCAAAAAAGCCAATATTTCAGTACAATGAGTTATTAGTAGGTCTAGGTACGTACCAACCACTTTGCAAGAAGGGGAGAGCGCGTCAAAATACATGAATAGGTACGTGGTGGAAAAATATATAAATTACTTTTACTGAAAGGCAATATAAATGACGCAAATGGCGTAAATTTACATTATCTTTGCTAAACAATTCGTTCTCTATTAGTCATTTATAAAATTTATCTAAGTGTTTTACTCATTAGGTGTAGTTTACCATATAACTTTGTTTGTTTAGTATGGTTGAAATTTTTTTAACCTGTCCTCTCACTTGATGTTATTTTTAGAAAAGCATTAATCAAAAAAATTTTCATTGCATTATGTGGATTGAAGTCAAGTTTGTGCACGAGGTCATTTTCACCAATGAAAATTGAAATTTCATACAGAAAATAGGATCAAATCAAAGTTTCCTATTTCATTTGAAAAAAAATTCACTCAACCCTTAAAATTAGGAAAATGCAGTACGCGAATGTCAAATTCTCCCCCTCTAATTTTTTTATACTTGACTGTCTTTTTTTTTCAAGTTGAAATTTTGAATTTGTATTTCAGATATTTCATGAACCCAAATGACCCTAAATTAAAATTTTTCTCAAGGTAAAAGACAAAATGAAGAGATTGTAAGAAAATTTTCGACTTGAACTGAAAACTTGCACAGGGCACAGCTTTCAAAATTATCTTGTGTATTTTGGAAAATGAGAATTCCTGTGCTAAAGAAGTAAATGTGGAAATTTTTCGTCCCCATTTACTCTGAAAAGTGAAAGTTTCTTGCAAGCGATAGATGAAAAATTTGATCTCAACACAAGAATCAAAGATGAAAATTAAAATTTCGAGAGAATGATTGATAAAATATAAGATTTTTCAAATATTGATAAAGAAACAAATTGTACACTCATTTTTTAAAATATTTTCCTGTTCGAAAAATGCAATGAACGAAAACTTTTTCCCAAAAATATTCACGAAATAATGCACGAAGTAGAACTTCAGAAAATTTTACCCATTTCTTCAAATAAAATATTGCATAATTTTCATGATTTTCCTAAAAAATTTTGTTGAAAGTCTGAAAAACTTTGAAAAACAGATTTCCTGTGCGAATTTTTGCTGTAATTTGAAAATCCTCTTAATTTTAGAAAAGTACGAGAATTTTTAATTTTGGGTCATTTGAAGCCTTAAAATATCTGCAATATTTCAATTTATTTTTTTTTAAATTGCAATTATTGAAAATTAGAGGGGGTTGAAATTGAAATTCTTGCTGATGCATTCAAAATTTTTTAATTCCATTCCTCAGATCTCTCCTGGGCAGAAAGGGGGCAAGAGGCCATAAAATTGAAAAGTTTCAAATCGAGCAATCAGAAGAAAATTTTCATTTCATTTTATCATTTTTTAATATTCTTTGGCATATTTTTTGAAAATTTGGAAATTTAAGTGTATTTATTTTTTTGTATTAGTTATAGAATTAAAAATAAAACAGCAATTAAAAAGAAATCAAAACTCTATTTCTTGAAAAAAAAAAGTGAAAAAGTATTCAGTAAATTGAAAAAAAATAAATCAAAAATTTTCAATTTCCCATTTTCTCCCTACAGTCAAACAACTTTGCCAGATTCCTGACAAACAGTTGATAAATTAATCAAGAAATTTCATTCCATCCGCGAAAGCTTATCTCCTTACGTAGCTTTTAAGTCATAAAATAATTATAAATTTGAAAAAAATTATCAAAAACTTACCAAACGCAGCTGCACAAATGACATTAAAATTGCGAGGTATTTGGGTTGTAAATGTTACCATTTTCAATCATTACTTTAATTTTGTGCAAATCGAACAAATTTGCACCAAACCGTTCGTACTTTTTATCCGAGCACAAATGAGACCATCGTTCAACTCTTGCTCGGTATAAATGGTGGCGATGATTTATTTTCTTCTTCGAAAAACCATCTAGAATTTTTTCTAGAGGTTTCCTATCAATTAATAAATTATGTATCAGTTGAATCGCATAAACGTTGAAAAGTAAATTGAAAATTAATTTCTAAGATGAGGTTAAAGATAATTGTTTATTGTGATTAATGTTGTACATTTTGAAAATCATCTCGTAACGAAAAATCGTCCAGAATTTATTTTAAACAATGTCTCCCTCGAAGCTTTTTAAAGTATAATTCGGCGTTGAAAAGTGATAGGTAAAAATGACCATTCCACGTAGTAAAGCAATACTTTGAACCAAAGGTATTTTTTAAAAATACGATTAAGTATAGAGGTACATTGCAACGTTTATCTGTTAAAAATCTTTATACGTATTGCTGACTGTGGAATCGTTTAAATCACGTGGAACACTCCGATGGCACGTGCCTCGAAGTCTCCTCTGTAATACGATTTTCGACTGGTGTAGTCGTGAAATCGCCGCAACGCATGCGAATAGTTTACCCTTTTAACATCTTCGTAGATCCTAAAATTATCTTGCTCGCTGATCAATAATCAATCATTTCAAAATTAAATCTATTTTTTGTAGTGATTATGAAAATAAATAATTAGAATCGTATTCAAGTCACGTGTATATTTTATTGAAACAATAAATAAATAAACTTTGGTAATAAATTAAACTTTGCAAGTAAAACTTGTAAAATTTCAACAAAAAGTCAATGGAAATAGTAAATTCGATTTGTATTAAAACAAGTAAAAATATTTCCTGCCGTTTTCAGTGATAAGAAAATACATAATATTATTTGTAATTCCAATCACTAAACAATATAATAAATAATGATTCAATAAATAGTTGAATAACTGAATTGACATGAAAAAATACACACTTTTTTAGTTTGTACAGTGCGCGATGCTCTTAATTATTAAAATAATTAGAAAAATTCGAATAGTGAATTCTAATGGGAGAAAGAATACTTATTGTGAATTAAAAAAATAATAGTACTGGAGAAATCTTATAAACGAATAAAAATCATCACATTGATTATACAAATTCGACGAGTGAAAATTACTTCACGTTAGGAAGCATAATTTTAATTCTACTCTCATCACATCGCATCACTTATCCGTGATTTTGATTACAAAAAATCGAAATATCAAAATATTTTCAATAATTAAAATACTTTGTACTTTCAAACTTTCAGCATCACATTTCTATTAAAACATTCGAAAACGATGCGAGCCTTCGTTCGAACTGATGAAAATTTCACAATCTAAATCTAATAGATTCTTAGAAGTGAAAATAGGTGGACACATTAAATACTTAGGTATACAATACATACGATCTATAATATATTAAAGGCTACGTTCTTACGTAATTTCAACTTGAATGGTCTTTTTCTCTCATATCGCATTAGATACATTTTTTTATAAAATAACTAAAAAATAAAAGAAAGAAAATACCAACAAATAAAAATTAAATTAATTATAAACTTTCGGAATGCTAGGCTTATCACAGTCGTTAGTTTTGGTTTTTTGAAAATTCTCTATAAATTTAATTATACTTTCGGTTCGGAAAATTCGAGTTTTTTTTTACCGTGAATTAACTCTTGAATCTCGTGGAAACTTTTATTCTCGGTGTCTGGTAATTGGAACACGACGAAGAATAAAGCGACCACGCATAATGCGCCTAAAATCCAGAACGCGGCTGGTTCGCCGAATTTATTCGTGAATACTGAGAAGAACCTCGTCAATATGAAAAACAATAACCAACAAAATGAGGCAGTTACGGCCGAAGCTATTGCTTTCAAATGGCCTGGGAATATTTCGGCCATGATTACCCAAACGAACGGTCCAAAACCTGCGGAAAAGAATTTATCAGATGTTGGCTGCGTTGAATTTGCACACATCCGGAGTAATAAGATCATATATCATACCTCCCTCCCCCCTCCAATCATCATATTGTAACATTTTTTCGAAATTTCAACCCCCTCCCCCCACCCAAAGGCAATATTATAACTCGAAATCGAGAGATGTTCACAATAATTGGCAGTATAATTAAAGCCATTTTGCCAAAAAAAAAAATTTAATCATACAGAGAACAACACAAAATTGACTCTAATGGCTTGGTTTCTTGCACTAATTACAAATTACGATCTAAATAGGTAATTAGCTCAAAACCCAACCTAAAAGGCGACTCGTGGGAGAGGGGGAAACATGAGACCAAGATTCATAATTTTTCAACACTATCGAGCGGGATACCTAAATGTAAATTTTTTGATTTCGGAGCTCATTTTTGATAGTATCTCATCAAAAAAAGCAAACTGGACCAGGGGAAGGTGGTTAACTGTCAAAATTTCGAAAAATTTTGAATGGGATATCAACTGTGTATTTTTTTTTACCTCTGGAATCCATTTCTGAACTTGAGGTTATTTAGGTCCAATCACTGAAGGAGTCCCAGTTAGACGGGAGGGGGAGGGGCTAAAAATCAAAATTTATCGATGTAATCGAGCGAGAAGTTATTTGACCTGCCGAATCTGTTTTCGGTGTTATTGAATGCAGAAAAAAAGAAGAATGACGGTGGAAATTAATCTAAAAATGGATTCTAGAGGTTAAAAGCATAAACCGGTTTCGACTAATAACTGGAAATTTTTCAAATTTTGAATTGAGTCACCCCTACCCCAAACTCAGAGTTGCTTTTAATTTTTTTTAGTAAAATGACATCAAAAATTCTTTCAAGAGGATAAAACAAATGTAAAATATTCATGTTGATCCTTCACTCGATGAAAAATTTTGATTTTGGTACCCCTCCCCCTCCAATCTTTCCAAAACACCTTGGAATTTTGTGGTGTTGAGTGAAAATTACATTTTTTGATATATGTTTATAAATTCGTCTAGTTGGTAACACTGAGCACAGGTTGGAGAATAAAACTGCTTTTGCTGTACTTCGATGTACGAGATTAATTCCTATTTTGTTGTTGTACTGTAAAGTTTATTTTTGGAGATGTTTTCTGAGCTATTCGGTCAATTTTTATCCGAAATTTTCTCGTCAGAAATAAATTTCAGATGTCAAAAAGCATACTTATACATTGACATTCAAATCAAAATTTCACCAAATTTTGAGTCCAGCCTCACCCCTTTGGAGTGCCTTTTACTTTTTTTGGTCAAATAGCGTCAGCAACGGACTCGAGAGGTCAAAAAACATACATTTCGATACCTTATTCGATAATGTTGAAAACTTTGGTTTTTTGGACTACCCCCCTTCCATCTTCCCCACTATCTTCAGATTGTGGTCCAAATTTACTTCATCAAAAATGGATTCTAAAGATCAAAAACCGTACCTACAAAATTATATTCAACTTGAAAATATCCAAAATTTTGAGTCGATCACCACCCCCACCCCACCTCCTTGGCGTACTTTTATGGGGTGTTTTGTGAAATATTGCCAGAAACAGACTCGAGAGGTCAAAAACATGAATTTTGACACCTTACTCGATAATGTTGAAAACTTTTGCTTTTGGACCCCCCTCCCCCTCCATCTTCTCCGCTATCTTCAGATTGTAGTCCAAATTTACTTCATCAAAAATGGATTCTAAAGATCAAAAACCCTACCTACACAATTATATTCAACTTGAAATTTTCCAAAATTTTGAGTCGATCACCCCCCCCCCCCCCCC
>FIZU01003211.1:0-13230 GCA_900064475.1 Pseudococcus longispinus
GCAATTTTTTTGGGATCTATGAAGGGTCATCATTAGCATACATGCAGTTTTTTTTGGAAATTATGACTTATTCGCAAAACGGGGAGGGGGCATTTTAGATATTTCCCCCTTGTATATTTTAACGCGTGTTTTTGCACCACCCCTTCACTTTTCGAAAAAAATGAATATAACCTTTTTTGTTGCAAATTTTATATACTTCAATTTTAGTTACGTCCATTTTATCATTTCCACGCATATTTACAGAGTTACGGGCAAAAAACCGCGAGGGGGTCTCTTTGGGTCCATAATTGGGGGACTTCCCAAGGGGTGAGGTTCGGGAACTTTTTAGTGGTTAATCAGGACGTCGAAAGGAACATTTTAGAACAAAAAAATATTTGATTACCCGAAATGCATTTTTATCTCCCTATTTTACTGGGCTATATTAGTTCAAAGTTCAACTTCAAATTGCGGAAAAAGAAAACGAATAAAAAGTTGAAAATCAATCACTTTTTTTGGATTTTATGCGTTTACCACGCAAGTTAATGCTCAAAGAATAATTATACCAGTTGTACCACCTTTACTGTGGTGAAACCACGATGAAAAGCCCCCCCCCTTCCTCAAAAAGGATCTGATGTGTGTTTTTTCGAATACAGAAGATTCAAAGATCCAAAGATCAGGTCTTGAAAAATCAAAAAGATCAAGATCCGAGATTCTGATCTTAGATTCCAGATCTTTGGATTTCTTGATCTTTTTAGGATCCGGATCTTCCCATCACTGTTCAAACTCATGCTGAAAAAGTTCTACATGAAAGTGTTAGAAAAAATTGTCTATCTACATTATCAGTGGAGTTACGGCGTTTTGAAACATCTTCCAGGACCAGTGCATAACTTCGACAATTCTAATCCTGGGGTCGGCAAACATGCATACACTTATGTAGTTTGAGTAGTAGCATTTCTGGTTTGAAGGCGGTGCACTGCAACCAGAACACCCTGTATAACCTCGTATTTTTTTGCATAATCCATGACTTTTCCACAACTTCTGCAACTTCTGTGACCTGTTAGACACCCTGCATTTTCCAACTGAAGACAAGGGTGAGAAACAGGTACCTAGCATCAATCCCTAAAACTAAAGTAGATGTCTAGATGTACCCATGTATTAGAAAAACAATCCAAAAAATAGTTTAAATTTTTCCCCTTTTCAAAAGTTGACCATATAAGATGCAAAAACCTCAATTTCAAACACTATTCTAAAAAGATACAGCCAAAAAATCCATTCACACCTCGCAAAACTCAGTTTCCTTCAAATCTCCTAATTGTGTTTCAGGTTTCTATAGCGAATCGTCAGCTAGTAAACCAAGCCTTGCATTTTTTACCATTCGCCAACTCCTAACGGGATTTGCTTTTATGGCCATAAAAAATTCATACCACCATTTTGGAATATTTGGCGAAATTTTATTCGCAAAACTGTACGTATCGTGTCGTGTTCCAAAGAGAGAAGACGCATATATTAACGCCGACTCGGTCTGGTGTACTTGGTCCGCGGTGTAACGAACTCCGCTCTCATTAATACCCCTTTTGTTCAATTAAAGAGAGGGCGAAACTTCGCAGCAGGAAAGATACATTAAGAGGAAAATTCGATAAATCGCGGTCGTTTAAAATAAATTCGCGTACCGAGGTTAAGGCTAATAAAATATTCAACGAAACGCTTTCGCTAAAAATTGTACTTACTTTTTCTACTACCTATACACAGAAAGCTTTACACACTCGGCTTATGAATAAAATAACAACCCTTTGAGGCTGAAAATACGCCGAAATATCGCCTTTTAAAATATTTGCCGACTTGATTGTTATTTATATTGTTTTACCGCGCAAATTGTATCTCCGGCTGAAGCAAGTTTTTTTTTCGTCGATTCATCTTGCTTTCTTTCTTCTCGTTTGCCCCCCTTTATTCGTTGAATATAATACGACTACGGATATATACGTAGGTATAAAGTACAAGGTAGAAAATGAAACGCAATCCAACACGTAGAAACGTTAAACGGTGCTTAAGTGTAACATTGCGTTATATTAAAATACCCGTCTCACATCGTCATTCGACTATACATAAGAACTGAAAGCCGCTTAAAGTTAAATTACGAACCAGAGGATAATAACGAAGTTGGCGAACTGACACGAGTTCAAATGATTTCAGTTTGTAATGGTGACGTAAGTGGAAGTTTTTTTTCTCCTCCCCCCTTTCGGCCGACTTAACCACCAACTTTAATTATGAAAGTTACGGAAAACAAAATGCTTTTTATGAGCGCGAATTTATCCCACCTATTTTCAAATGAGCTTTTGTTTCGGGGCGCGCTGATTATGTCACGTCTGTTGTGTCGACTCTAAAATGACCTCGGTTCGTTCGACGAAGAAGAGGAAAAAAATTATATTCGCAAGACGACCTGGGCCACGGTGCCGCTACGGATCGTCGATTTTATGGCTCTTCGTATCTGGTTAATAGCCGAGCCAAGTTTACTCATCCTTTTGCCCCTTCACCCCTCCCTTTGTGCACTTCAAAAACGCGTATAATTTTTGAAAGCTCAAAAGCGTGTTTGTCTGTTTTCGTGTATAGCTTGCCCTTTTAGCGATTAAAACTTGTCAATTTTCATATCCGTCATAAGCTTGTTTCTGGGTACGTATATTTCTTCCTTATTGTGTACCGTGGCCCCGTATACGTTTAACCTCGTTAAAGTGTAAGCCACATCGACATCGTTGTCCTCTCATAATGAAGGACGCATTGACGAGACTCTTTTCTTCACCGCTTTCCCAAAAGGTACCTACTACAAACTATAAGTATTGGAAAATGTCTCTTTTCTGCGCTTTTTCATCGCTCGTATTTGCTCGATATTTTCGCTTGTTTGTCATTTTGCTTTTTGTATTGTTTGACTCGATATAGTCTGCTATTTTGTCTTGATATTTTACCGAGTGGCGAGTACACTTCTTTAAATGTTGACTTTTCGGTAGTAACATTTGGAAAAGTTTACTTTTCAGAGCATAAAAATATCTAACCGTTCAAGGGTATCGTTCAAGGTGCGATAATTTCAACGAAGAGTATTTTAATTTGACTCAAATATCTTCTAATGTTTACAACTCATGCATATTCATCAAGTTATTTTATTCAAAGGTAAATTACTTAATAAGAGAAAAAGATTGATACATATTTTCTAAATGAAAAAAATACCCGCTGGAGTTCTAAGCTTTGAAGTGATACATCACAAGATTTATTACGCCATTTCCTCGACAAGGTATAATATAAAATGAATTAGTCCTAAAATAAAATGCTTATCTGTGATGTAATATGAAATAATGTGACATGTTGTAGCATGAGTGATGAATCAATTGGCAAGAGAAACATGAAGTGAAACATCCAATGGAAGCAATAAATTCCATGGCATGACTTAAAATGGCAAAGGTAAGTTGATGCAAAGAATAGAATGGCATGAGAGATGACTCAACACAAATAATATAACATACCATAAAATGGTAGATGACACATCACAACATGACCTCATATCAGGCGACCGGGCATGAAATGAAATACATACATTTGATATGAATTCACAAAGAATCCCATGATATGACTTGAGGTATGTGATGTGACGAAATATGAAAAGCCAAGTACACAATAAATGACATGGCCTGACACAAGATGCCAATTTGTGACATCTTTGTCCAAAGGTAACTAACGTGAACTGCTAATAGTGAAAAGAAGTGGTATACACTGCAGGAACTTGAACAATCATGGGAAAAAACGTACTATTAGGAGCAAAAAGATAGCAAAGGGGAGGAAAAGTGACCAGGGCGGTGATTGTTGAGTGGCAGAGGTCATTTTGCGATGCTAATACCCAAGAATTTCCTTGAGATTACAAGATATTGCATGCTTTTACAAGAACTTCACAAGATACCGAGTAATCCTAAGAAATCCAGGAAAATTCAAGAATTTTATAAAATTGCTTCATAGGTATTTTAATACTATTGAGCATGCACAAATTTGCACATGGCATCACTTTGAACTCAAAACTCTGATTAAAGGAGCTGAAGTAAACAAGAAAATTCAATTTATTTCCGGAAGGGAGAGACTTGGAGACATGTAGTTTACTGCAAAAATTTACACAATTTTTTGACACCACTACAGACCTCAAATTCCAATCTGGACGGCTGACTCTACTCTTATAACTCGAGAAGGGGGGTTGCACAAATTTTCACAATTGGAGCAGCATATTTCGGCATCAGTTTGAACTCAAAATTCCAAGTAGGGGAAGCTTTGTTACTCTGACCCCCGAATTCAATTGAGGATATCTCAAAAAAAAGGAGTTGCACAAATTCTGAAATTGGTTGTAAAAATTTACGCAATTGGTGCCTAATCAGAAGGCACTCCTTCCCTCCCTGAAATTAAATTCATTTTCCTATGTTTCAAGTTGATAGATTTGTTTCAGATTTCAGGAGTACTTTTTTCCTGCCGCAGGATTGCCCTTGAACGAAGGTGGTTTCCCCATACCTAAATCATTTAAGTCAGTTTTGCTTTTTGTGACGTGTTTTTTGTTTTTTATTTTAGGTCAATTTTCTTCTGTTTCAGAATAGGAAAAAACTTTTTTTTAGGGGTCTTTATTGAAAAACTCCCTTTTTTCTTCACATAACCACTTTAAGCTTAGCGGAGCAGTAAATATCTGGATGATATCCATGAAACATCTTCAGCTCATACGAGTACATTAATACAGAATAAGGAATGTTTTCCCAGTTCTTTCATTTTCATGACTGAATAGTCATCCAGAGACATACCAGGCAATGCATTTAGATGTAAACCAGTGATTTTTTCTCGTATTTTTATTTCTGATAATTTTGTTTTCTGATGAACTCGACAATACCTACTCTGTCAATGGTAATCCAGAAAATCCAGCAACTGATTAACAAGCATGATTACTTTTCTGGTAGCATAGCAAATTTGGTAAACAATCAACACCCACTGAATCCTTTCTTAAATCAACACCTCAACTGCTTGCTGAGGTCAGATTTTCTTTTTGCGGCATGTTTTTTTATTGTTTCTTGTTTTTCTGTTTTCAGATTTTGTTCAAGTTTATTTGGGACTTTTTTTTTGATAAATTGATGTTTTAGCAAGTACGTAATTAGTGTTCCTGAAACAGGATTGTAATCAGGTTGTCACTGCAACTGAATTGCCAGAGTCAGATTTTCTTTTTGTCACTGTTTTTAAAATGTTTTTTCAAAACTTTTTTTCCTGTGTTCCAGATAATCATTTTGTTCTGTTTCAGGTCTAAAATAAAATTTTCAAACTTTTCAGGAGCAATTTTTATGAACCTTTTGATGTCTTTTCTCCCGAGATTGGCACAAACTACAGTCACCAAAGATATTTCAAATTCGACCAAATCATAACGTAACGTTATCATCAAACACCAAATATGGTGTAAACCGATCATACACGAATTAAAAGTACACGAATCACGTACATAACGAAAAAATTTCCAATCCCTTTGATTACAAATACGATAAAATATTCAGTGTAGAAAAATCTCATTAACTATACCCCAGACCAGTATAGGTATCAAGAGAGAGAGACAGCACGTGCAAGGAGCGAGACAAAACCCCCAAATAATTATCGACTGCTCATTAACGGGCAAAGCTGTTCGCGCACAATGGCGTGTTTTCAAACAAAATATACACGCGTCGAATATCAAACACAAATTATAAAGTTCGCCAGCACCGTCATAAATTACGGGTCGAGATTTTATTATTTATAGGCGGTTAAGCCGTTGAAAAGAATTACTTCAAAGGTGTTATAGGCGTTAAATTATGAATAAAAAGTTTTAAATAATAAATCGGTATATGGGAGAGATATCGGGCGAAATGTACTAGCAACATGTGTTATTGGATATTTTCCAAGTTGCAGCTACTGGCGCTATTAATGGCTCTTATACGAGTACCTTCTTCCTTTTACTATAGAACGTATTTTTACGTTTTATTAATTTCACTTGCGAGGGCCATAAATACGTACGCACGACGAAAAGTTTTTCAAAAGGTAAAGCACTCATTATCACGTAACGCCATTCGAGTTTTTTTCTTTCTCTCGCTTTCTTTCTTTCTTTCTTTGAAATTATATAAATGACAACGTCTGCCGCTTAAATACGAGTATAAGATTCGGGGTGAGTTTATACTACTTATACTTGCTATTCGTATACCTTCTACTCGTATTCGGCGCTATTGTGTATGCACATCGTTACCAAAGGATTAAAATCTATTCGCGACGAAGAAGGTGTTACATGTACGAAGGTCTATTACAGCAATAGGCTCTTAATCCACAATTAATGAACGCTATCATTTCGGGTTTAACGACCACTCATTGCTAGTTATTCACTTTGTTCGCGAAAAGGCGCGTTTTCTTGCACGGCTGGCCCCTTTCAACCCTTATAATGTTTCCTAGCGTATTTAATGAACGTATTTAATCACCGAGAATTGAAGATTATGTTCGACCAGGGCCTAGCCACGTCCTCCTAAGGTAATGAGACACCGCGTGTATACGTACACGATGAAAGAAGTATTGATGATACCGATATTTCTCATTTGTTCATGCCGCCATCTCGTCGTCTACTCATTTTCACGCTCTATCGAGCTCGCGTACTATGGCTTTTAATAATACACATCCCTTTTTACGACGCATAAGGGACGTTTAATAAGATCTAATACAACGTTAGGTATCACTGGCTCACTCTCTTTGTAGCCCCGAATGGCTGATGAAGACGTCATAAACAATGATTTTCATTCGTTGCTAAATGGAAAACAGATAATTAGGTCATTGGTGATAAAACGCCAGACGCTTGTGAGCGTTTCTGCGTCGAGCTCAAATAACACGCTCGTAATTTCTACCCCTCCGAATTACCCCCCATCCTAGCTTTCTTTTCCTCTAACAATATATATACGTACAAGTAATACACTTATATCAAAAAGTTTTCTTTCTTAGCATGTGCTATACGGTATACTGGTGTAAGAAAATCTGCCAACGTTAGCAGAACAAAGCGACACGTAAATCGGATAGCGGCGGCAATCAGAAAAGCTTTCTCTGTTGCAGGGTCGTAGTTTTGTTATGAGAAAATTGTAAACCGTAACGGGCCGCTGCGGCGTACACTTGCTTTAATAAAAGATTCGCTAAAAGGGGTTCGACAAATTTCCATTTATCCAGTTTTATCGGTTTATGACGAACTTGCCCTACCGCACCACATCCTCCTTTTCCTCTCACATACTTACTCTTCCCAGTTCCCGACCGACCACGTTAAAAGCTTATAATTAGCGAGCTTTGAAAATTTTCGCCAAATTCGTTTTGTAATTACACGACATTTTTCTTTGATGGCTAATTTACATCCGCGTCGTACAATACGTAGCGTCAGTCGCGTCGCGATACGCCCCGTTAAAACGAAATTATAACCATTACATCGAATATGGCGGATGAGTCGTCGTCGAGCAGACGAAAAATGCGATTTTTTCCCCCATCGTTCCATCAATTTAGTTTTCGAGCTGAAATTAAAAGCGAAGTTGCTGCGTTTTAATTACATGACAACGATTCCGAGTCGTCTGAATTCAACTTTCTCATAAATTAGAATGGATTTTGGGTCGTAGTGACGACGAAGAAAGAATAGCTATGGCGAAGAATTTGGTAGGTACTGCAGGTACCATTTGTCCAGAAAAAAGGATAAAATGAAAGTTAAACATCAACTTTCTCTTATTAAGAATACAAATCCGAAAACATCATAGATTTCAGGTAACAAGTTTCAAATTTTTTTTTCCGGATGATAATTTCAGCAAGCTGTTTGCATGTCAGTGTCCCAGAAAACTTAGAAATGTTGAAGCTGTTTTGAAGAAATCTTCAAGATGGATTTTGAAGAAGGCAGCGCTTCATTATTGCAGCGCTGCAAATTCCACCTATTTACCTCATTTAAATTTGAAAAAAGTGAAATGGAGGGACAAAATTTTTCTACGAGTATTTTGAAATTATCCAACTTTTTTCACCTAGAAACAAAACCTAGAGTGAGATGTACAAATATGCCTCCCATGTTTCTTGAAAAGTACGCAGGGCAACCAAGCGGTAATGGTGTAAAATTGGAGTCACTTGATATCATTTTTTTCAAACTTGAATGCTCTGAGGCATTTTTAACAATTTCTAGAATTTTCCAAGACCAAAAAGTCTTAAGGTGTTTGTCTGACAAAATGTCTAAAAGTAAGCATTATCTCTATAATTTTCCAAGTCCAAAAAGCCAGTGAAAAAGTGAAAATATTTTCAAGCTCAAAAAAGTCTAACAAAATGTCTAAAAGTCAGCGTGATGGAATTCATGCCTGAATAATCTCGAACCCTGTCTATTCTACTTTTCAAAATTCTAAAACAAAAATAACTTCTCACGTATCAAAAAACTACAAAGAAATATCCTACACTCCGCAAACATTCGCCTCAATTTACAATGCACCCTTGAACTATCCATCGAGGACAACTACACATCACTTTCTGCCTACCTGCGCGCCCACAACATCGCCAAAATTAGGCACCAGATAGGCAACTTATCCGACACGAATACATAACGGCGAGACGTAGTCACGCGACGTCGACGTGCCGAATAAAGTAGAACACTCATACATCACGGAGGTATTCTGCACAAGCCGTTGCTTCGATTTGATAAAATTAGCAAACAACGTTTCGTCGCTCATTAGTAGGCTGATTAGGCGACTTATTCAACATACACTGCATGATTAATTACGTCTATAGAAAACCGATCAGAAGGGCTAGATAATACACGCAGCAGTCGAAATATCTACGCTTTTCGTAAAATTAACCACCGCTGGCATATTCTCTCCCTCATCAGATCATTGAACAGTTTCAATTAGCCGTATAAAGTTTTACCATCGTATCGCACAGTATGAGCAAGAAAGGCAGACAGATACACGTGGAAATGTATGGCATGGCACAGTAGGTACGCAGATACATACGACGGCAAAGACGCCACCTCCGGCATCTCGGCATCGTGTATACAGTATAAAGTCGAGTATACGATAATTCAATTGTATCTATTGCCATTCCTCTAGGTTAAAGCTCCACTCATACGCCTTCTCCTCTGATAATTTTGCGCTAATATAATTTCGCACCCTGCAAACGTACATATGGCCTATACTAACAATAACTTTCAAATGTAAAAGATTAATTCATCGGAAGTACCAGATATGGAACGTGTTATACACAGAAATCAGATACATGCCGTGTTATTATACCATATATACAGTATACCGTTCGACGAAATCGATTTTAACTAGATTATTGCACCGTAGATATAGTGTTTACAGTTTCATTAAATTTCACCTATGTTTATAAAAGATGAAAGCTCGCCCAACTCTTTTGCACGTATACATGAATTAGCATCGTATCGAATACCAAATCCCTCAGTGTTTCGCGTAATTACCCAGCGTACCAGACGTAAATTGAAAATGGTTCGAAAATAGTAAATTAGAGCACTTTTAATTAACTCGCTCGGTCTTTAAAATGTACAGTTCCGAAAAAAAGGGTTAGCGATATTTTCACTCAACGTCAAATGGTCATATAGATAGATGAACATTGAACATCGGTGTATCCTCAAATGTACATGCAATTAAGCGAGTAATGGAAATTTCTCGGTGTCTCGTGTGCAATTTTACAAGAATAATTTGCGGTTTCTTTATTTTCTCATCGAGCAGTGCAACCTTTTCTTTGTTTTACACTGAAATATAATCTATTCGATTCGAAGATGGAAGCTGGTTTGAATTATTTGCCAATTAGTAGAATCCTCAAGTCAGCTACATTTTTCAATACAGAACATAATGTTTACTAAGGACTGCAAGATTATCTAATGTGAAGTGAAGCAATTTGCTGTCCCAACTTTGAAATGTGGGTTCATTTATACATTTTCTTGCTTCAACCAAATCGATTATTTCGCCAGACTGGTTTTCAAGTATTCAAAGTATCATATTATGTACGTAAGTGCGATATGTTAAATCCATTTTTTAAACCAAGTGGCAAATATTGCACATTAATAAAATAAAGTAAAGTTAGATTAAGTTTCTCGGTAGTATAGTGGTAAGTATCTCCTCCTAAGATTCTCGGTAGTATAGTGGTAAGTATCTCCTACTAAGTTTCTCCGTAGTATAGTGGTAAGTATCTCCTCCTAAGATTCTCGGTAGTATAGTGGTAAGTATCTCCTACTAAGTTTCTCCGTAGTATAGTGGTAAGTATCTCCTCCTAAGATTCTCGGTAGTATAGTGGTAAGTATCTCCTACTAAGTTTCTCCGTAGTATAGTGGTAAGTATCTCCTACTAAGATTCTCGGTAGTATAGTGGTAAGTATCTCCTACTAAGTTTCTCGGTAGTATAGTGGTAAGTATCTCCTCCTAAATTTCTCGGTAGTATAGAGGTAAGTATCTCCTCCTAAATTTCTCGGTAGTATAGTGGTAAGTATCACCTCCTGTAATGTGAATCGCAACAGAAATGTGATAAATTGATCTCAATTCAAATCATGAATTGTAATTCTCATTTTTCAGCCTTCCCAATAAAGACTACTTCTTCGCTTTCCACCCCATATAATGTGATCAGCTAAATTCACCATGGGACTCAATTGTACTGCACGAGTAAATAGTATATTGCTAATAATTCCTTTGCACAAATAGAAAAAAAATTATGACTTGAATCGACAACCGATACTAGACGGCTTTTGAAAAACATGCCAGCATAATCACCGTATAATTAAGCATCGCCAATCACTTACCCAAATTGACTAGGTAACACGGCTGAATATCCGGTAGCAGCTCTTAATCCGGGAAATGCCAAGGCAGCAGCTGAAACGAGATAAAAATTGCATTTTATTACAAAAGTTCATCGTGCAAACGTTTTTACTTCTATGTGAAAAAAGAGATACCTAAAAATATCTGAGAATTTTCTAAGAACCCCTGACAAAAAATGTTTTTGTGCTTTCATTGTAGCTAATTCAGTTTTAAAAATATTTAATGACTCGGAATAACAAATTCTGGAATAAATTTTCTCGAGTTTATAAATGCAAATTTCTTATCTTTCACCTTTTATTTTTATCGGGCACGCTGTTCGGTGTATAGAATGTTGAAAAAAATGATTCGAAATAAAATTACATTACGATAAAATGAAATTTGTATCAATTTTATCCTGTAAAATTGTATTATTTCGCTATATGAGCCTTGCAGGGATTTTTCGACTCGCGGCTGCTTATTACAAGCAGCTCAAGGATTTGCGCTCGTATACCTACCTAGCGTACGTCGTCGTGTATTAAATAAGTAAAACTTTTTCGTACTAAGCTTCATTTATTTTTCAATTTTTTCCTCCTACCTACACCTTTTTATATAAATCTTGTATTATAAATACAACGCTGTTTACATAAGTAAATAAAATGCCTTATATAAGCCGAAAGAAGGCATTAGGAAATAAAAACATGCGAATAGATATCTACAAAAGCTGGCAGAACTTCTGAAATTGACATATGAAGTTTTACTATTTATTCGACTCTTTTTTCCAAGAATGATGATATTTGATTGATAGGAAAATTCCACCTATAACATGTTCTCGATGAAAATATGCTCGGGTTAGGCCTAAATTTTAAGTCAATTTCACATCATACGATTGAGTTAAAAAACGAATAACTCGACTATCTATATGGCAACCTTATAAGCAGCTGTTAACCCTGCAGCATTTAGGAGTAACTCTTCGAGGCATTTAATAGTTTCGGTTGCGAGTAAAAGAGGAATTAATTCCGAGGTTTTGAGAATAATCTCAAAGAATTTACATGCATTTCTACATCTTCTCAGTTATCGCTTCCTTTACAAAATTGATTTCGTTACAGATGTTAACTCGACATCGAAACCATTTCATCCTGGGTATAATTCTTGACCCGAACATTTCACACTTTTAACAAAATCTTCTCGAGTATTTTTTTTTTCCTTTGGCGCAAATTCGATGCTGAAAATTACCTCGTGGGCGTTTTGCTTTTAATGTTGGTGAACGGGTAAAACTAAATTCGAGGAAAAAGTTAATTTTCTCAACTTTATTGATGCTGGCGATGGTGATGGCGGTGGATCGTGAATCTTACTAAAACGTTTAGAGTGCCACACATAGAGTGTCGTTAAAAATAAATAAATTTTCGAGAGAATTTATTACATTAGAGTTTTTTCCTTTTTCCAGTCTTCAATTATCAAAATCTTCGATGAAGATGGGTACATTGACTTTTGTTATAAACGGGGTTTGTTTTTTTTTTAAAAAAAACTCTTGATTCGATCTAATTTATTTGTAACTCTCAAGAATTCAATTCGAATAGTTATACTCGTATTTTCATCAGGGACAGCAGCATGCATAATAAAAGAAGGAATTTCCAGTACTTTTACAAAAAAAAAAACGTTCCCTTGATGGAGAGAAACCCATAAAAATGATAGATCTGTTTTATAGATTAGTAATTAATTTTAGGTGAAGGTACTCATGTTAACAATGTAACTCAGAACAAATAAATGATCATGAGGTACGTATGCTTTTGGGAGGTGAAGAGGCGTCTTAGCCCTAAAACTCCCTACTTTTTTGAGTTGAACAAGATTTTTTTTTTTAAAATTTGATAGCGAATGATCCCTTGAGTCAAATTATGTGCTTCCTGTAGTGCTTCAACAGTAATTTTCCACTGATTTGCACCATTTTCTGTTCAAAAACATTCTAAAGCTTTGTAAAATGAAAATTTTCAATTGAAGAATGGATGCATTCATTTCAAATCCAAAAAAAAAAATAATAATAATGTTATTGGAAACTGGGTTTGCGACCCATCAAAGTAATTAAAATTTTGCGAAAATTTTGAAAATGCTAATGAATTCTCTTTTCGAGTCGTAGAGTCGATACATTGTTGAAAGCAGTCTTAAGACTGAATCTCACTTCAACCTAGGGTCCATAAGGGAAAAAATGAACCAACATGCATTCGTCCAGCCGTTTTTTGAAATTTTGTGACGCTATTATCTCAAAATAACAGTAAAAGATAAAAATCTGAAATTCACAGTGTAGGTGCATTAGGTGGTGTAGTTGTGCATCGTGAAATGCATAATTTAATTAATGCAAAAATGACCAAGCGATTGTAATTAATAAAAATAGTAGCTTTGAGGTTTGGGAAAAAAGGGGAAGCTAAGAAGTTGTCAAACCAGTT
>FIZU01003218.1:0-11467 GCA_900064475.1 Pseudococcus longispinus
ATCGCGAAGGATTGGATTTGGTTTTGAAAGGAATCTCATTCACTATTAAAAGTGGTGAAAAAGTAATTTCAAATTGAGTAATATTTTGAAATTTTGAATCAGTATTCGCATACCTATGAATGATTAATTCGCCAAATGAAATTTCAAAGGTAGGAATAGTTGGTCGTACTGGAGCTGGTAAGACGTCAATAATCCAAGGACTATTCAGAATTGTGGAACCCGCAGATGGCACAATTTCCATAGATAACATAGATATAACGAAAATAGGATTGCATATGTTACGATCCAAATTAACAGTTATTCCCCAGGTTGTTTTCTCAAAATTACTTTCTTTGGTGATTTTTTTTGAGGTGTCTATATACTTTCATTGATATTTCCAGGATCCTGTTCTATTCTATGGTACGCTACGTTTCAACTTGGATCCTTTTGAAAATTATCAGGATGAATATTTGTGGGATATTTTGGAAAAATCTCATCTCAAGAATTTCGTCAACGAATTGCCCGGAAAGCTTCGCTACACAATTGATGAAGGAGGACAAAATCTGAGGTGGAAGAAACTACCTACACATATTCATAATCTATTTGGAATTTAATGGCGCGGATTTTCAATTGTTTTTGAATTTCAGTTTTGGTCAAAGGCAGTTGATTTGTTTAGCCAGAGCTTTACTACGTAAAAGTAAAATACTAGTTTTGGACGAAGCAACTGCTTCGGTTGATGTAGAAACCGATGAATTAATTCAAAAAACAATTCGCGAGGAATTTACCGACTGTACTCTTATTACAATTGCTCATCGATTGAACACACTCCAAGATTACGACAAGTACGTGCAATAAAATAATTCAAAATTGCTAAAGAAAATATAATTCAAGGTTGTTGAATGTTCTCAAACAATTTATGGTGAATATTTGAACCCCTTTCTTCTCGAATAAATTCTTAAATTTTTCATTTTACATCAATGTGCGTAGAAATTTATAAAATTTTCATGTAGAAGAATAAAGTAAAAGATTAAGTCTCTAATTTAGGATGCCTTCAATCTTTGTTCATATACCCATTAGAACTGATTTTGTAAAGAGCATATCCGGGTAAAGAGAGGTGATTCAGCCCTCAATGTGGTGCCGGACCAAACGATGGTTCCTCCCATGACGCTGAATTGTAGAAAAAAATAATGAAATTTCAGGTTTTTAATGCCTTTTTTTGCAAAATAATGGATTTTTTTAAATTGGAAGTTTATTAAAAATCATATTTTTTCTCGACACCCTCCTCTCATTTGAATGACTGTCTAGCTATGCTACCAAGATACCGCGATTGAACACCGAACCCGTAATACATAGTTCAATAACCACCTCCTCATTCATCTACACGTTTTGCTTCCCCTAAAAAGAAATCTAGGCTATGCTATACTGATCCATATGTAGAAAAATCTGAAGAAGCATTACCAAATATAGCAAGTTTTTACACCTCTCAAGGAACATGTTGGTAGATGATATTATGCTTTGAAATCTTGAAATTCACCTATTTATACCAAAAAACGTTCTAAAAAAATTTAAAGAATTTTGAGGAATGTCCCTTGTATCCTTGGGACCTACGTAGGATGCCTAGGTCGAATATTCCAGAAAGTTTGGATTTTTGTTGAAAATTGTAGAAAATGAAAATTTATAACAAAAGAGCGGATTTGAAATTTAATGGGGTGGAAGTGATGGCGGGAACTTGAGAATTTTATCACTAGGACCAACTTCCACGAGGCCAAATGATCCTGCCTTACCAGGTTATCTTCTTGCATTAGATACTTCCTCCAACAACTTTAAACAAACAAGTGAATTTTGACAATTTTGACCAACCCAACGAAGAACATTTTAAGATTACCTTTACCTATTTAATGACTCAAATAATCTCACATTATTTTCAAGTAGATATCAATTTTTTTCAGAATTTAGATATCTAGGGACCTAGTTATTTTTGAATGATGGATCCTTGTATCGAATATACAAATTTTTTTCAGGATTTTGATATTAGACGACGGTTCCATATTGAATTTTGATTCAGCAGAAAAATTATTAAATTCATCGAGTTCTGAATTTCGTAACATGGCTCTCAAATCAACATATCCTACAATAACACCGAGTAATCTTTAATCCCTGAAATATTGAACAAGTACGTGCTATAAAATAATTCGAAATTTGATACTTCAAGTGCCTGCATTTGTTGTCATAAGAACTTTTGAATTGATTTCGGTTTTAAAACTTTCTCCGCAACTTTAAACAAAAAAATTAATTTTGACCTACCCAAAGAACAAGTTTGTACAAGTAGCTACCTATTTAATGATTAAAATCATTATACATAATTTTATCTATTTTTCTAGGATGTAGGTATAGTTATTTTAAAATGATGGATTCTGGTATTGATTATGCAATTTTTTCAGGATTTTGATATTAGACGATGGTTTTATATTGAATTTTGATTCAGCAGAAAAATTATTAAATTCATCGAGTTCTGAATTCCGTGACATGGCTCTCGAATCAACATATTTGACAATAATATAGAGTTAAGTTTAACCACTGAAATACTGAAAATATCCTTGGAAGTTTATGCCTAGATACCAAGACCTGTACTGTTAGTCAATTACTGTGTAATACATATACCTACTAACAGGATCGTATTAATGTGTGTCTATGTTCTATGCGATTATTTTTGTCACTCTTTATCAAAATATCTTTCCTACTGTCCAGTACTGTAGATATACCAACACTAGAGTAAGGGGCGAAGAGAAATAATTGTGGTTTAATGTAAAATTACAAAAAATATCTAAGTATTATTTTGTCAGAAGAAGTAAATGAACTAAACCTGAAGTGAATGGGTTTGAAAATGGAGAAAAATAACGAAAAACAGCATCGACTTTGGTTGAGCCACCTGGATAAAATTTTTGAAAAACTTATGTTTTTTTTGAAAATTCAAACGCATACAACCACAAATAACAATGAACTACTACATGACGAGTGTGACAAATGGCACGATGCATAATATAATCTCACTTCGTTCCTTACATTCAGGCGAGGGTACAGTTGTACCCGGGCTTGGGGATTTCAGGGGTCCGGTGAAACAAAAATTGGCATGTTAGATTTGCATTTTTCACTAGTAAACACAGGTAACTTTTTCAAATTTCCTTTGACGATTAAAATGTTGGAAAAAATGATGAAATTTCAGGTTTGAATCTAATTTTCTGCAAAAATTTTCGCCCTTGCTTCGCTCGGACTCGACACATTTAATAATTTTAACAAAATAATGCTGCTAAAACATCTTTGAATGACCGTCTGGCTGCGCTACTAAAAACTAAAACATGTTAGGTACATTTTTTTTCAGTAATGAAACCCAAAAAAGGGGACCACGTAAAATTTTTTGTCCCTGTTCCCGAAATTTGATGAGTAGGATCTGCTTACATTGTAAGCTATTTAAACTTACGAGCGTATATGCCTGTCTTGAAACCTTGAAAACCTATATTTATGTATTTTGAAATAAAGCTAAAACAAGTACAACCTTATCAACACTGAAGTAATAAGATAGTATTATCCTCGGGTAAAAATAAAAACATGAAAATTTGCTAGTCACAGTAATTTTTATACCGTCTATGCAAACTTGAAGTTTTGCAGATTCAAACTAGCACTAAAAGATATGATTTAGGTACATGTATAAGGTAAAATTTATTGCTGTTTTTCATAAGTTTGTAGGAGATTTTTGGGAATATTTGGTCATTTTTCGGATTTTTAGGTAATTTTGAATCATTTTAACCAAAAAAAGCGATCTCAACCTCGGGTTTTCAACATTTTTTATCCTACCCATTTTTCTGGCTAATTTTTTGATTGCCACGAAAATGTAAGGCAAAAAAGCGCAACCCACATTAAAGTGGAAAATGCTCTTATAGTCCGTGCAATTTATTTATGCGGTTGTGCGCGCGCACCGCTCGTTGTTTTTTAATTTTTCGTCGCGGGTTCTCGCGAGGCAACGAAATCGTTTCGGAAAACTCAGTCGCATAAATAAATTGCACGGACTATAGTATACATATTTTATATACAGCTACTATCTATTTATATTAGACTAGGTACCAACTTCAATAAAAAGTTTCTGGTGAACATATGATAATACGTATACATACTCGTACGTGTCATGGTTTTAGGTTATATAGAAAAATGCGGACGTGTTCTTGTATCGTGACAAACCCCTCGCACCTTGTCTTTTTGACCGATGCCTTATATTTAAAAAATTTGGTTGAAAAGACAGCGTGCCAGTACTATCACAAAAAATAGAGTTCGTCAGAGTTAGAAATAAATATTTTAATGACGATTTTGAGGTAGTGAGCCACGATTTTGAATTTCCTCATTTTCCCGATCAGCGATCTCTAAAAATTGGCGGAGCCCAAAATGGACCCCACATTCGTGATCAGCGACCTCGAATTAGTCAAAGCCGTCATGAAATTTGTTTTCAGAAACCAAAATTTTTTTGGTCATTTTTTCAGAGAACGGGGGACCATGCAGATTTTTTTGCATTATCGACCTCCCAAAAAATGTCGGGATTAAGGTGTTTTTCGCCTAATTCGAGGTCGGGGATCTCGAATTTTGGGTCCATTTTGGGGTAGCGGGCCACGATTTCGGGGTAGCGGGCCACGATTTTGAGGTAGCGAGCCACGATTTTGAATTTCCTCATTTTCCCGACCAGCGATCTCTAAAAATTGGCAGAGCCCATAATGGATCCCAGATTGGTGATCAGCGACCTCGAATTAGTCAAAGCCGCCATGAAATTTGCTTTTCGGAAACCCAAATTTATTTGGTCATTTTTTCGGAGAACGGGGGGCCATGCAGATTTTTTAGAATTTTCGACCTTCCAAAAAATGTCGAGATTAAGGTGTTTTTCGACTAATTCGAGGTCGGGGATATCGAATTTTGGGTCCATTTTGCGGTAGCGGGGCACGATTTTGAGGTAGCGAGCCACGATTTAGAATTTTCTCAATTTCACAACCAGCATACTCCAAAAATTGGCAGGTCCCAAAATTGACCCCACATTCGTGAACAGCGACCTAGAATTAGTCGAAGCCGCCATGAAATTTGGTTTTCAGAAACAAAAATTTTTGTGGTCATTTTTTCAGAGAAGGGGGGCCATGCGAATTTTTTTGAATTTTCGACCATCAAAAAATTCCTTGGTAAAGGTGTTTTTCGACTAATTTGAGGTCGGGATCTCGAATTTTGGGTCCATTTTGGGGTAGCGGGCCACGATTTTGAGGTAGCGAACCGCGATTTTGAATTTCCTCATTTTCCCGACCAGCAATCTCTAAAAATTGGCAGAGCCCAAAATGGACCCTAGATTCGTAATCAGCGACCTCGAATTCCGACTAATTCGTGGTCGCTGATCACAAATCTGTGGTCCATTTTGGGCTCTGCCAATTTTTAGAGAATGCCAGTCGGGAAATTGGCAAAATTCAAAGTCGTGATCCGCAACCGCAAAATGGACCCAAAATTCGAGATCCCCGACCTCGAATTAGTCGAAAAACACCTTAATCCCGACATTTTTTGGAAGGTCGAAAATGGAAAAAAATCTGCATCCGGTTCTTTCTCAAAATTACTTTCTTTGACGATTTATTTTGTTTCTTCGAGATGTCGATATATTTTCATTAATTTTTTCAGGATCCCATTCTATTCTACGGTACGCTACGTTTCAATTTGGGTCCGTTTGATAATTATCAGGATGAATATTTATGGGATAATTTGGAAAAATCTCATCTGAAGAATTTCGTCAACGAATTACCCGGAAAGCTTCTCTACGTAATTGACGAGGGTGGGCAAAATATAAGGTAAAAGAAATTACTTGTACCTATTCATAAATTCATAATCTGTTTAGCTTATCAAGATAAAATCAGATAAATTTAATGGCACCAATTTTTAACTATTTTTCAATTCCTTTCAGTTTTGGCCAAAGACAACTAATCTGTTTAGCGAGAGCTTTACTACGTAAAAGTAAAATACTGGTTTTAGATGAAGCAACTGCTTCAGTTGATGTAAAAACCGACGAATTAATTCAGAAAACAATTCGTGATGAATTCTCCCACTGTACTCTAATCACAATAGCTCATAGATTGAATACACTTCAAGATTACGACAGGTATGTGAAAATAAAATAATTCGAAAATTGCTCAAGAAAAATTATTCAAGATGGCCAAGTACGAGTATTTTCGTAAAATTTATGGTGAAAATTTCATCCCATTCTTTCCCCAGCACGATTCTTATACTCATTATTTTGCATGAAGCTTTGTAGAATTTAACAAATTTTTCAATTTTTGAAGCCAATTAGGGAGAAATATTAATACTCTAATTTAGGTTGCCTAGGTACATTTATTGTCATATGAATTTTCGAAGTGATTTAGCTTTTACGAGTATAGCTTCCTTCACAAAATTAAACAAAGAAATTAATTTTGATCTACCCAACTAGCAAAATTTTACAATTAGCTACCTGTTTAATGATTTAAATCATCATCATTTTATCAATTTTTCTAGAATGTAAGTACCTAGTTATTTTCAAATGATGGATTCTTGTATTGATTACCTATATAATTTTTTCAGGATTTTGATATTGGACGACGGTTCTATATTGAATTTCGATTCAGCAGAAAAATTATTAAATTCATCGAGTTCTGAATTCCGTAACATGGCTCTCGAATCAACATATTTAACAACAACATCGAGTTAAATTTAACTACTGAAATACTGAAAACATCCTCGAACTTTACCTACGTATCTACATTTAAATTGTTTGTCGATCTGCTGTATAATACATAAACATTATATTTAAAGTGATAAGAAAATGGAATTGAACAGGTTCTTTTGTTTTCTTATTATTTAAGTCATTATCAAGAAATTTTCAGAACTGCCCCGTGTTTTTATTATCACCCTAGGAAAATTTCTACAAACTGTCACACGTTATGAATACTTAACATAAACATTTAACTGCTTCTAAGTATAGTCCATTCATTCAAGAAAATGCCAACAATTTGAAAGACCAACACATTTATGCGTTATGATCGAAACAGCAAACTATAAAATAATATCCTGAATTATATCGCACATTCGGAGTAACGAGACCATAATTTAAAAAAAATATCATACTTGGAGGTATTTTGTTGAAATTTTAACTCTCCCTCCCTCCGAAAAAACGCCAATGTTATAATTCAAATCGAGCTAGAGATGTTGAAAATATTTGAAAGTATAAACAAAGTGATATCTTCTTTTTAAAAAATTAATCACAGAAAACAACACCGAGGGGAGGGTCAATTTCAAAATTAAGAATTTGGTATCAAAGTAAGTATATTTTATTCATATCTTATCAATTTCAGAGCCAACTTCAAGTCAAACACCGAAGGGGTCCCAGTAAAATAAGGGAAGATGATGGACCAAAAATAAACACTTTTCGATGCAATCGAGCGGATGACTAAATGTTACTAGATGCAAAAAAAGAAAAGAAGAATAGTGGTCGAAATAAATCTACCTAAATATAGACTCCAGAGGTTGAAAAACATTTAGATACTTTTTGGTTTTATAAGTAGATAAAATGTTTTTGGGAACAGATTTTGAAGGTCAGAAACGTACACATTGATACCTCATTTCGAAACATTGACTTTAGCCTTTTTGTGTATCCCCTACCTTACCCCTGTCTTTTTGGGATATCTTGAGGTATGCTCTTTTGGGCAGCATTGTGTGAATTATCATTCGTATTCCCCTCTGCCTTTGAATTTTCTACCGTCAAAAATTATTATTTGCATTTTTCAAGTTGAATGTACTTGTGTTTATACATTGATACGCGTGGGTATTCACCTGAAACCTGAAGCCAACAAACATATTTTTTGGAAAAAGCTACAAGCAGTCGGATTTGTTCTAAAGTTTGAACTTTAAACAACAGAAAAAATTCAGTACCTACTGTTAAATTTTTTCGCTTGGTCTTTTTCGTTATTTTTTTTCGAACTTTACCTAATAAATCACAGAATTTTTGAAAATTTAGGTATCAGAAATAGAAGTAATGTAACTATCTGGTATTAAAACCTAAAACACTTAAAACGCAATTATTATAATTGTTGCATCGTTTCACAAAATCCATTATGTTTAGATTAGTGAAACGTGCTCTAAGTAGATACCAATTTTTTTTTCATTATTAGGTAGGTAAATGTAAACAATTTCGAACATGAATTCGTGCTGTGGATCAACGTTTTGGGTACGTACTCGTAGCTAATTATTCATAGGTAGGTACCTGAAGAATTTTTTTCTTCGTGGTTTATTTAAATACTGGAAGATAATTTTGTAATATGCAGGACGAGAAGACAATTTGGTACACAAACAACCCAGATTTCAGTTTATGTTTCGAGAAAATCGTACTAGGCTGGGCTCCATGCCTCTTTTTATGGTTAAGCTTTCCATTCGAATGGTCAAGTTTACAGAAAAAGAAATTTTATAATACGAGATGCAGCATATTTAGCAAAATTAAACTGGTAATGGCACCAATCCTAACAGTTAAATCTTCATACAGATAGGTACCTAGTTACCTATATCATCATCATTTTCAGGGTGCGATAGGTTTAATCATATATTTGATCATTTGCGGAATTATACTGAATATTTTTAAAAATGATGGAAACCTACTTAATATTTATTGGTTCTCAGGATTATTAATCACATACGTAAGTTTTTTCACTTTTATATCACGATTTTGCAAAATACTAGGAGAGTATTCTAATTGATGAAAAACACCCCAAATTAAGGTGTTGTTTTTTGGGATTTCCATAATGCATGTCAGAAAAAAAAGAGCATCGCCTGGAATATCATTTCTGTTTCCTCTTTTTTCGGTACTTTGCGGCTTGCCTCAATTTCGAACGGAGATTGGCTTCATGGAATTTACAGTTAATCATTAATTTACCAAAAACTCGTATCTGCCTGAATCATGAAAATCAATTAATTTCATTTATGTACATAATTGTAGTCCTCAAAGTACACAAGTTGGGAAGCTTACTTATATGTGGTGATATATGGGACCGAAATTATACTCTTCCTTTTAAACTGTTTCGCTGACTCAGTCCTAACAAATAAGGTAAAAAAATTTCCAGGAGATGATTTCTTCATCATAAATCAAGTACAATATCATCTACCTCATCTCACGTGATTCTTATTTTAGTACGATAGTCCAGAAGAAAAATCTTCATTCGTCTCTAAAAGCTTCATGATTTGGATGTATCCTTACGTTTGGAAAAATTATAAAAACACAGACACGTTTGAAAATCTTTGGAATGTTGACTATTATACCACCATTTTATACAGTCTACCTATTTTTGAGAAATACTGGGAAATTAAATCGAAAACCAAGAGGTGAGAAATATTTCTTTCATGGGATAAAAAATTTCTTATAATTTGTTGATAATGATAAATAATGTATTGTATTTCCTTCTGCATAGAAAAATAAAAAATACTCGTACTTCAGAACTAAACAGCATATCGTTGACTTTCATCCTAATGAAAGTTACGAAACCATTTCTCGTACTGGTGGTGATGGCAAATTTGTCAGCAGCTGTATTCTCATCGATTAATAATCAAGTGATACAGTGAGTACGATTCCAAATGTCAAATTTCGTTTCCTACGAGTAGTTAAATTTTAATCCCGATACTTAATACGAAAATTTTCCAGCCCGATAGTCGCTTTCATGATGAAAAGTACTTTTGCATGGCACGGTTATTATTTTGCAATATTGCTACTTTTTTATTCCACTGTCGGATCGATTTCTTCCATAGTTGCCCATAAACAAATATACGAAATGAAACTTTGTTTGGACTCTCTTCTGCCCTCCATTATCTACAGAAAAGTACGTCTTGAGAAAATGAGAATTTATTTAATAGAAATTATCTCCAAAGTCAAAAAAGGCAATTTAAAAAATTTAGATCTAACCTTGGTCTCTTTAATTAGCATAATAAATGCATTAAATTTAATATTTCAAATTTCAGGCCCTACGTCTATCAATAAATGCGCAAAAAATTTACGATAATAGCAAAATAATTGATCTCATTACCTCCGAAGTTGATTCCCTAACCGCCAGAATAGCATTAATTGGCAAATTGTTCATGACGCTTATGGTTGCTGTTCTATGCATGATTTATGTAGCCCAAATTCTAGGTAGGTTTTCATTGTAATCAAGGGACCTACCCTACATCACAAAATCTTTAAATATGACAATTTTTTGACTTTCAGAAATGAAAGTATTTGCATTACTAATTGTGGTCGTCGTATTATTTATTGTGGAAGAGATAGTGGCCAGAAAATGGATAGAAAACTCGCGTTTAAAAAATGTCATCACCAGGAAACGATTAAAGCTCACTCAAGATGTTCTCAATGGATACAAAGTACGTGCCTACCTGATACCAGCTGGTTAAAAACTACTCAAGAATTGGCACTTTCAAATCTTGATTAAAAAATAACCTTATGATCTAGGTACTAAAACTTTACGCTTGGGAAGCTGCATACGAAACAGAGATTTTAAATTACCGAGCAGCCGAACTTAAACTTTTAAGAAACAATAAACACTTTGAATCGATCTTGGGATCGTTATGGTTTAGTTTTTCAATTGTGGTAAGGTTTTCGATTTCCTGCTCATGAATTATTGAAGTATGAAATAGATATTTTTTTCGAATTATTAACACGTACCTATAAGTACTCAGGTTTTGTTATGTCCGGTGTTATCTTTAATCCTTCTAAATGACCAACAAGTATTGACAATTCAACAAATTTTCCATTTGATTGGATTAATTAATTCATTGAACATGGCATGTTTAACTTTTCCACATATAGTCAACAGTATATACGTGGTGAGTAGATATACCTAACTACCTATACATAGATATGAGTACATTGAGTAGGGTATCATCCCTCAGCATAGGTAGGCAGATAGTAGGGGTGATCGTTTTGCAATTTTTTACGATAATCGAATGGGAAGGCAATGCACAAGTTGTATTTAGATGTAAAAGCAATGTAGCAAAATTCAAATTGTGTTTAAAACCAGAATAAGTTGAGGAAAAAATTGAAAATTTGACAAAAAAATTGTTGAAAGTTTTGATATAGTAGCTACTTAGGCACAAAAAACCACCTTCACCCTTTTTTAGGTTTTACCCTATTTTTCATTGATAGGTTATTCAAGAAAAAAAAACTTTTCTGGTGTTTTTCAATTTTCAGCAAAAAATCAAAAAAAATTATTTTTGAGAAATTTTTAGCCGAATTTTTAATTAAAAATGGATGGCTATTGGGTTAGGCCCTGATTTAGAAGGAGGGGGGTGGGACCACTTTTGATCATATTTCTGGACGTTTTGGACATAAATAAGACGATTTAGGCCATGTCACATATTTATATATATAGATAGGGATAAACCTTCATTTGGACCATCATACGGGTTATTTTTA
>FIZU01003239.1:0-17296 GCA_900064475.1 Pseudococcus longispinus
AATTTTCCAAAATCGAAGAAGGCAAAATTTCTGAAATTTTCCAAGTTCAAAAAATTGTTTGAAATCTGAAAAAATTTTCAAGCCCAGAAAATCTAAAATAGTCTGAAAAAATGTCTGAAAGTCAGCGTGATTTCTAAAATTTTCCAAGTCCAAAAAGTCAGTGGAAATCTGAAAATCTTTCCAAGTTCAAAAAAAATCTGACAAAATGTCTAAAAGTCAGCATGAGGGAATTTAGTGTCGTTTTTTGCAGGTTTGGTCATAGCAAAAGCAAATTCTATGCTGAAAAGGGAACCAAAAGGTCGTAACATTGAATGACTGCATAATCCTCACCAAAAGCACCAATAGAGACGTAACTGAAACAAAATGAGCGAGGAAGAGAGCGGAGGAAATTTGCATTTAGAAAAATTTGACTCTTTTGCTAAGAGAGGTAGCAGATGAGTAATTTTTTTCTGATTTGGGAAAATTGTGACCAGTCTTTTCAGAACAGTGATAAAAAATGAAAAATTATCGTGGTATGCAATTTTAACCAGAAAAATTAACATTTTTTGCACACTTTAGGCATATTTCCTCTGAGCAAATGCAAAGTGGAATTTAATTGAATTTTCCAAATTCCACCAGAATTTTGAAATTTTTTTATTTGCAGAAATATAAAATTTTGAAAATTTTTCAATTTTTAATTCGATAAATTGTCTGAAAATTTCAATTTCCAAAAATTTTGCAAGGTGTTCAACAGACAGAGATGGGCAAAATCATTCACAAAAAAATCATTAAAATCATAATTTGAATCATTGAATCAAATGAGCCAAAAATACCAAAACGAGAAGAAAATTGAAATTGTCTAAAGCTCTGAACATCAGAATTATGTGCACCGGTCAAAAAGAGATTAAAATTGAAATTTTTTTATACCCTAATTGATGATTTTTATGTTTAAATCATTTTTTATGAAATAATTTTCCTAATTTTAAAATCATGGGTTTCAAATGATTTTATGATTTTGATTTAAAATCATTTTTTGGAATGATTTTGCCCATCTCTACTAACTGCTGCTGAAAGTTCTGAAAAGTCCTTCATGTGACAACGTTACCCTGAAAATTGAAAAAATATCAAAAAAAAAGTCCTGCATTTGGCTCAAAAGCCCTGTGTTTTTGGTTCAAAATTCATTTTTTAGCGTAGGATATGCTTTTTTGATGACCAACCCTATTGAAAAACGAGACCTGACTTTTAGATATTTTCTCAGACTTCAGACTTTTTGGACTTGAAAAATTTCAGAGATTCTAAATGACTTTTTGACCTTCAAAAATTTTATGAGGTTGGCTGGTGACTTTTTGAATTTTGAAAATTTTAGAGATTCGAGTGGAATAATTTTTTTTTAAAGTTACATAAATTTTCAAAAGTTGGACATTATGTCAGACTGGATTAACTTGACTTTTTGGGCTTGGAAAAACTCAAATTGTTTCAGACTTTTAGATATATTTTATCATCCATGATAATTTTTTGTTGGACTTACAAGTTTTCAAAAGTCTAACAAAAATCAGATAAAAAATTATGTAAAATCTTTTTTTTTTAGAATTTCAGCATTTGTGCAACAATCGAAATCATTCCCATTTTTTCAGAGTGGAGGGAAGACGAGAAACATCCTGCTGAAAGTCTTTTAAAATTCTGAAAAATTCTGCATTTCGATTTTGAAATTTTGTTGACCCCCCCTCACCTCTTCCTCCTCCGTCCTGTTGATATTTTGGAAATATTACGAAATCAAAGTTCAAATCGTTTAAAAATGTGAATAAAACATCAACAATTTTACAAAACTTTTTTCTGACAATTTTTGAAATTTTTTTGTAGCAGATTTGTTCAAAGATGGTCAATTTTTTGAAAAAGTAAATTTAAGGAAAAAATCTTGAGTGCTCCCCTCCGCGCTGCTTCTTCACAACCTTGAGCTGAATTAACCTACTTGAAACACCAAAAACAAACATTTTCAAACGAATGTAGTAACTTTGAAGAAAATTTCGTGCTAAATATGATTTATGGAGTAGAATTTTTTCACATCGCATTTATCAAAACCCATATCAACTAGTAGCCACCCTCTTATAACCTCGTTCTTCGCGAAATAATAATTTTCCAAAACATATTCTATCCTTTTCACCTCACCTATAAGAACCATTTAAGTGGTCAACCAGATACAGCTACTCATCGAGTATAAAATTAGAAATTTTCACGTCGGATACGATCGATTAAACTAAATTTTTCCGAGTCATTTACTCGTTCGCAGTTTGAAAGTTAGTAGGAATCGAAACTTGCTGGAACCATTAAGAACATCGTAATAAATTTGCAGCCTCGAGGATTAAGCTAAGTTTCGAACTAAATCACCGAAAAGAATTCCGCTCACGGTGTCGCATTCGGCATAAAATTTCGTCCGGGCCGCGACAATATTATAACCTTAAGCTGGGCTATTTTGCAAAATTGTATGCAAATATATCCGAAACTATAAGACGTAAGTTTAACGTTGTTGCGGCGGTAGGAAGATGTAGATGGAGAAACTTTACCCAGGGTCGGGTCGTTTTACTTTGGCAGACCTATAAGTAAAGACTTGGTCGACGTCTTCGGGTGCATTCGTTTACCAAGCCGCAAAGGTTTACCATTAATTTGTCAATTTTCTCTATGATATTGGGATTTGCGCTGAAATCGAGTGGTTTATCGTACCTACGTCTAAGGCAGTTTGTTCCAGTTTGAGAATATTGGCGAACTGGACCGCAGACGAATAATTAATGTTCGTTCAACTCTTACGATTAATTTCGACCGAGTCGTTTCTCGTTTCTGATTTAAATTTTCTTCTTGTTTCCTTTTGCGACGGTGTGGATAAAGCTGTAGGCAAGATTTTAGGCAGGGTAGGGCACAGATTCCTTTCTGTAACCGCGCATTTCCCATTACATCATTTATTGAGATGGTCTTTGTATGCAATAAAAACAACATTCGCATCTGCAACCAGTTAAATCAGCTGGTAGTTTAGATTTATACGAGTGGATCGAGATAAATGGGGAAACCCAGCGGAGTGTGCGTATGCATCGGTATCCGAATGGAATAAAACCGGCCACTGACCTAGACCGTGGTAAAGATATAATACCTGTATCTTAGACGTAAATCTTTTTTTACCTTATGATTCACAAAACTCTCACGTCAGATAGTAACTTATTCTTTACCTATGTATTGGATCACGACTTAAGACAATGTACTATTGCAATATTGGCTAAAGTTTCTATTTGAAATAAGTGGTCTGGATATTCCATAGACCACACGTACGTACTTTGACTTGATACCTATGTATAGAGCGGTTGGAAATTTGGCAAAGATTCAAAACTAAAAATTTTTCTTTTCATCGAACCGTCTCGTCGTTAAATTACCTAGTTGAGAGAAAAAATGCAGTCAACCAATAATAGTATTACGTGCACACCTGCGATTTATTTATTTATTACGTTTCGATATCTTGGTATTCGTTTCGCGACGACGAAACAAGCCAAAGTGGTATAGATGATAATCGGTGTTTATGCGTAGGCAATCGAAAAAACATCCATTCTAATTATCCGTCTCTGAAACCATAATATAAATTACTCTTAGCGTAATGATTTTCGTTATTTTCCTTATAAACATGAAATTTTCCCAAGAGGTCGTAGCATCGTGTATCGTAAGTACCTGTAAGTACTTCACAACATACGAGGATGTATAAAGTTCTAGAATGTACGACGATCGAATAAAACTATCCGTAATTAACCGCTTGCTGCAAGTTCAAGGATGTATGGAATTTTTCCTCGGCAATGTACCGAAGTGATCACGAAACCAGCATAACTGTACATACGGCGACAACGTTCGAGGAAAATTTTCTTCATTAAGCCTATATTTATCGTATCAAGAGACAAATGACACTAGAATCAAAACAAAAACCACGCATGCGTCTTTGCCTTGAAATAAACATCGTCCACTTTGGTTTGGGTTTCCAGATTAGTTTATTTTGCAAAAACAATGGAAACTAGTTTATCAGTTAAATAAACCAGTTATGAGATGTTTGGACGATGGTGCCGATGACGTAGAAAAAACAGCTAATGCATTAAACGTGGATGTGTAAGTTGTGCACTGCAGACATCTCTTTTTTCTATCGGTTACTTTAGATAAAATCAACTTTTTTCCAGTAGGATGTCAAAAATTTCAAACCAATAGCTATAGGATGTCTAGGAATTGGAAAACAGGTTTAGGTGAAAAATTTTATTACATTTTAATTCGAGAAATGAATAACATGTTTTGGAAATTCAGATGAGATGAAAATTTTTGGAACCGATTCGGTGTTTGAACTGGTTGTCGATAATTCCTCGAAAAATGAAGATACGGAAAAAAGTTTGGAACAAAAGTTGTAGAGTATTACTTGACCCTCTACAACTTTTGTTTGAAACTTTTTTTTCTATCTTCGTTTTTTTGAAACCGGTTCAGAGTGAAGTCCTCATTTTATAACTTAGCAACCAGTTTTGAAAAACCACGATACAAAAAAAGTTTTAAACAAAAGTTGTATAATACTGCAAAATAATCATTTTTTGTTGTATAAATTTTTTCCTATCTCTATTTTTTAAAACCGGTTCAGACAAAGTCCTCATTTTTGAAGCTGACAACCAGTTTAAAAAAAGTCACTATGCGAAAGAAAGTTTCAAACAAAAGTTTTAGAGGATAATCATTTTTTTGTTGCATAAATTTTTCCTTTCCTCATTTTTTTGGAACAGGTTTAAAGAAAAGTCGTGTCAGAGATAGCAAACCGGTTTTAGAAAAGTAATCATGTGAAAAAAAGTTTCAAGCAAAAGTCGTAGAGGATTGAAAAATAATCATTTTTTATTCCATAAATTTTTTTCCAGTTTCATTGTTTCAGAACCGGTTTAGAAAAAGTCATTTTCAAAGCTGGAAACTGGTTTTAAAAAGTTATGATACGAAAAAAGTTTCAAACAGAAGTTTTAGAGGATTGAAAAATAATCATTTTTTGTTCCATAAATCTTTTCCAGTTTCATTACTTCAGAACCGGTTCAGAAAAAGTCATTTTCAGAGTTGACAACCGGTTTTAAAAAGTCGCGATACGAAAAAAGTTTCAAACTAGAATTCTATAGGATTGAAAAATAATTATATTTTATTCCATAATTTTTTTCCAGTTTCATTTTCAGAACCGGTTCAGAAAAGTCATTTTCAAAGCTGGCAACCGGTTTTAAAAAGTCATGATACGAAAAAAAGTTCCAAACAAAAGTTGTAGAGGATTGAAAAATAATCATTTTTTGTTCCATTAATTTTTTCTCATCTTCATTTTTTGGAACCGGTTCAGAAAAAGTCCTCATTTTCAAAACTGGAAACCGGTTTTAAAAAGTCCCGATACGAAAAAAAGTTTCAAACAAAAGTTGTAGAGCACTGAAAAATAGGGATTTTTTGTTTCATAAATTTTTTTTTATCTTGAAATACAACGGAGATAGATGAGAAGATGCAGAGAACCGTCTTCACTTTCATAAGTGATATCTCGTTTCTGGTTCTAGATGGAAGAAAAATTACAGAACATTAAATGATTGAAGTTTGATTCTCTACAACTTTTGTTTGAAACTTTTTTTTCTATCTTTATTTTTTGGAACCGGTTCAGAGAATAATGTTATTTTTCAAGTCGACAACCAGTTTCTAAAAAGTGACGATACGAAAAAAAGTTTTGAACAAAAGTTGTAGAGGATTAAAAGTCAAGTATTTTCCATTCTATAATTTTTTTCCCATCTGGCACCAGAGAGGAGATATGGCTTATGAAAGAGGAGAATCTACTCTGCATTTTTTGTTGAATATCTTCTTTGCATTCCAAGATGGAAAAAAAGTTTTTGAACAAAAAATGATTGTTTTTTAATTCTCTACAACTTTTGTTTCAAACTTTTTTCCATATCTCAATTTTTTGAGAAATTACTGTCTGGTGGTTCAAAATCACTGAATTGATTTCAAAATTGACCATCTCGTTATAATCCAACCATTTCGTAGTGTTTATACTGTCAAAAAATTGTTTCAAAGTTGAGCAAAAACCGGTTTTATTACTTTTGGGACAGCTTGCACATAGCACTAAATTTTTTTGCATCGGTATCGAAAGCCCTCTTCATGAGAACTTACGAAAATTTCAAAACTATTCGAAATTGCAGTTCCTAAAATTGCTCAATGCTTCACCCCCTCAAGGCATTCATATTCGCGCGATTACCGTACACAGCTCGTAAAACGAATAAAAAATACAATCATCGTACGCACGCTAAAAGGTTATAACCCTTTTGGGTGAGACGTCGTCGCGACGCCGCGCCGTAAACAGCACGTAGTATCTGTTATGACTTTATCGAGCATCGAGCATCGCATCGCGAAGATCGAACTGGTTTATAATGGTTATTTTTACGACTTTTTTCAAGGTAGATTCGTTCGAGAGTACAATGTTAATTGTCATGCTAGTTAATCATTTTTTTTTAAAAGAGATTTCAACACCTTTGGTGACTGGTTGATGGGGCGCTCAGGCATACGCTCGATGGTTGATGCATCGATGCTTCGAAATTAATACTATGGCGGGCGATAAAAATAAATCGAGAGTATGTTTAACGCGCGAACACGCTTGTTTTTCTCATTATAATTAGCTGCCGTATATGCAAATTCTCTCAGCTACTTATAAAGATCACATAATGTAGGTTTAGGTACGTCAATACTTGGCTCAAGTCATTTTTACTTCTTAAGTGATTGTGTACATACACCCGAGGTGTTTACTTCGCGTTTTATAACGATGCTATTTGGCTTATTTTTTCGCGCCGTTTTACCTATCTCTATCTCCAAGCAGACTGGACTAGTTAATGATGTGAGTCTGCAAAAGTACGGTGGCGATAACCGCTCCGCCGTCGTAGAATACAATGAAACAAGCACGTGTATTAAGAACTGGTTTCAATTGACTAATCGCATACGCAGTCAGATACGAAAAGGTACGTAACGCCGCGTGTGATTTTCCAGACGACAAGTTGACCAATGTATTTCCCAGAACAGAATTTTTTCTTTCCTTGTGGCTTTTTCAAAATGCGTACGTCGCAGTTACACCGGCTCATGCATTTTTAATAAGTCTCAATAAGGGCAGAACTATCCTCGTATGGTAATTTTCCCATTACTCTTCTTTGTTACTTATGGAATTGGGTTTTTTGACGTGTTTAATGACGTACCTATAAGTACATAAGCAGAAGTATGTTGGAAGATGAGCTAGTTTTATTTAATGGTTTTTGATAATGGTGTCATTAACAAGTTGCTCGGGTGATTGATTGGGATTGTTTTGGTTTTCTTTTATCTCCGCATGATCGTTAAGATGATCAACTATTAGCGAAAATTTCCTAGAATAATTATAGGTCGAAAGTGGCCGATCAGGTTTTGACCTAGTGATAAAGAAAATTTGTAGACTTGAAATGATTGAACAGGATGTGTGAGAGAGATTTTTGTTAAAGAAGTACTATTTTTGGCCCCATTTTTCAGGTTTGAAAGCTTCTGAGATTTGGTACATTTCTGTGGAGCCTACTAAAAAGTTCAGGAAGGAAATCGAAGCCAAACTCTTGAAAGTTAGAAAGTAGCTGTTTCCTGAAGGAAAACTTATGTTTTACATGAAAATTCATTGTTTCATTTCGAAAATTATGAAAAAATCCAAATTTTAAAATAAAAATTAAGAAAAGTTTTCGTTTTTGTTGAAAACAGGAGCCAAAAATTTTAACGATAATAAAAGAGCAAAAAACTATCATTTCAATCAAAAAATCTTGAGTAAAAAAAAGTCAAAGAAAATCACAAATCTGATTTCAATTTTAGTACCTACTTGAAGTACCTACTTGAAAAAGTCATAAAAAATTAAGAGAAAATATTTTTTTAAATCATGATTTTTGACCTATTTTCAATCCTGTATCAAAATTGTGATCATTTATGACTTTTTATTCAAATTCATGATTTGTTGAATTTTTTGTGGCCTTTTTTTTCAACTTGAAATATTTTTAATAGATATGATTTTTTGGTAAATTTTTCCATCTTTAAAAGATCTTGACTTTTCATGAATTCTGGTCAAAAAACACAAAAAATCATAGTTGTGACCAATAAAATTTTGAAATTGGCAAAATGTTCAAAAAAGAGCAATCTTAATTAAGATTTTTAGAAATTATAAGCTTTTATTTAAGAGAGAGATAGAGTCCTCTCGTAATTTTTTTGAACTTTTTTTCAGTTTGAAGAATTTTTAATAAAAATGGTTTTTGGGTGATTTTAAAATATCATGACTCATGAATTTTCAAGAATTCTTATCTAAAAGCACGAAGAATCATAATTTTGACCTATAAAATTTTGAATTTGGCAAAAAATGAAAAATTTTCATTCAGATTTTTCAGAACTTGAAAAGTCATAATTTGACGAGAAAAATTCCATATTTTTACAATTTTGATCTATGGTACTTACAATTTTCAATCTTATGTCAAAATCGTGATGTTTTTTAACTTTTTATTAAAATTCGTGATTTTTTGAATTTTTTGTGGATTTTTTTCAACCTGATTAAATATTTTGAATGAGTATCGTCGTTTTTTGGATGATTTTCCCATATTCAGAAGATCTTGACTTTTCACAAATATTGGTCCCAAAGCACAAAAAACCATAATTTTGACGAATAAATTTTTGAACTTGGTAAAAAGTTTAAAAAAGGACATTTTGAATGCAGATTTTCAGAAATGAGAAGTTTATAATTTGATAAGAAGGAGTTCAACGTTTTTAACTTTTTCTAAACTTTTTTCCAACTTGAAATATTTTGAATAAAAATGGTTTTTGGGTGATTTTAAAAGATCATAACTCATGACTTTTCAAAAATTCTGGCCTAAAAACGCTAACAATCGTAATTCTGACCAATAAAATTTTGAACTTGGTGAGAAGTTCAAAAAAAGACAGCTTTAATTCAAATTTTTCAGAACTTGGAAAGTCATAATTTTGATTATAGAAAAAATTGCATATATTTACAATAATTTTGTACTTACCATTTTCAATCGTATGTCAAAATCATTATCTTTTTTTACTTTTTATTCAAATTCATGATTTTTTGAATTTTGTGTAGACTTTTTGAAATGTTGAATGAAAATGGTTGTTTTTTGGATTATTTTTCTATCTTTAGAAGATCATGACTTCTCAAGAATTCTGGTCCAAAAACACCAAAAAACCATAATTTTGATCAAAAAAATTTTTCATTTGAACAAAACTTCGAAGTTCAAGATTTTTCATCATTATACTTACTGATTCAAAATCACAATTTTTTGAATCATTAATCAATATTTTTAATTTTACGTGTTTTGAATGAAAGTCGTGACTTTCAGGAATTTCAACTAGGCTTTTTTTTTAAAGTTTTTTTCCATATTTTCAAGATGATTCTTTTCTGGAATTCTGGTCCAAAGGCACAAAAAAACCATAATTTTGACTAAGAAAACTTGAATTTGGAATTTTGATACAAATTCAATCAAAGTCACAACTTCGATTTTGTTTTTCAGAACTCAAAAAGTCACCATATCCAGGCAAGAATAAAATCATATTTTTGAAATCTGTCAAATTTTACGTCAATCTGATGGCTTTTTATGACCTATGATGTTTTCATCGCTTCTAATAAAGTTTTGAGGGCTTCGATGTTCGAAATAATGATTTTTTGGTACTTTTTCTCATCCAACCAAGATCATGATTTTCTACAAATTCGGGTCCATAATCCTGACATTTTCTTCGTTTTTCAATTTATTCGTAATTTTTAGGCGTTGAACTAGAAAAAAATGATGTAATTTTTCGACTAAACCCTCGAGCTACGTTCTCGTAAAACCATTCGTTTCAAATCAACCAAAGCTAATTTCTCGCTCGCAAGTTGACTCACAAATTCTTAGAAAAGAGGGCTGTGCAATCGAAAAGGTAAATTGTTGCATTCGATTCAAAGGTCAAACACCACCCCCTCACTCCTACCATCATCCAGCTCATCTCTCGAATACCCAGTTTACACTCGCGGAGGTCGCATCTCAGTCATTTGCCGCGCACAAAGGTCACATTACTGGTATAATTTCGCCATCTTACGTGAATCAAGTCACACGTGCGCGAATCTTCAAACCACTCGAATACTCATGCCGAATGTCGTTGTTAATTATGTGGTTACTTCAATGTACATATAAAAATAATGCGATTTTTTCGACGATTCCGAGAATTATACCGGCTCAATTCATCAATTCGATCACGTCGAGAACCGCTACGATAAGGCTAACTACTCGCAGATGTCCTTATGGTAAAAGAGGAAACCGAAAAAAATTCCATTCGGGATCGAGAACGCCCACGATATAGAATGGTTTCGTGCAATATACGTCGTTATTTCGGAAATGAGAAAAGTATGCCGGAAAAGCATCGTGTTTCGGAATAAGGAAACGAAATTCGTTGGCGAAATCAAAGGTACTTTGGTGTTGTATTCTTATATAAAACATGCGGTACAAATGAGCACCTAGATGTACCTTTGAAAGTCGATAAAATATCTAGGTGTTGGACGTGATTGAGTTAACGATACCGGGCAAGCTCGTTCGAGCGTGTAAGTTTGGCTTTGGCAGATCTAGCTGGCTAAAGACGATAAAAAGCTTAAGATTTGACACGTCAAAGCTCATTAATCGAAGCTACTCTGGCGCAGAATTTCCCAGCTCGATATGACCTACAACGACGATATTTTTTCACGATTGAAACGTCGTTTCGCGAGATGCTCGTGTCGCAAGACCCGAATTAATTATCTCAAAAATCATCGTCCTCTATAATCATCGCACACCTGGTCTTCGCAGATGCTAAAAAACCGATCGAAGATACGTTCACCTTGGCTCAAACCGGAGAGAGCATACTCACCGAAAGTTCATCGTATCGGTTCATTGTCAACATCGACTAAGCCAAATACAACGGTAATTAAACACGAGCCCGGATCAACAAGGAAGCCGGAGTCATAAAGTTGAAAATAGTTTATTTCGAAACGGCTGCTATCTTTTCATCGGTGCATTTTCCAAGGTCTGTAGACTTTCTCGAGTCTGGAAATTGGAAAAAATTCCTCGTTTAGTCATCAGCTCCGGAAGTTGCACAGTCGACCAGTTGTTTGGAAAATTCTCCGCAAGGTTGTATCTTTGTTCAACATTTGTCATAAAATGCAGCAATTTTTCCAAACAACGTGAATCATTTTTACTCGTATTTCAACTCTATCTGCGTATCTCGACGGATATTTTTCCAAGCCATCCACCTCGAATGCGGATAAACCACGTCTAAAAATACATCTACGTATCACCTGGGAACCGTTACGAATACAGTAATCGGACGACAAGAAGTGGGCAGGGGAATTTCCATCTTGTTAAGCGACCTATCGCGGTGTAAAATATGCGTATGTGTAACCTTCGATACGTCGAGTCTCGATGCGTGTATTTTCATCAAATTTTTCACGTAGAATCGCAAAAGGTCGCGGCTGTAGGCTGAATCGATGCAGGAGCTGTATAAAGTTCAATGGTCGATACCATTGACAGAGAAAAAAAGTGTCAACGCGCCGGCAACCTTGACGTGTATTTCCATCGAGGCCCAGATCATAAAAAAACTGGCCAATTTTACTATATTGATTAATGACACGAGAGAAAGATAGAACGGTGTAGTCGAATTACATTCCATCGACGATACACGAGCACCTACCTAATGTACGTGCACTCTCGACCATAATCATTTTTCATATGCTAATCTAACGGCGGCGGCGGCTCGGTGGCCACAGCTAGACGGTAATTGATCGTACGTAGTAAATTTTTCATCACGAGTTGTAGCTACCTAATATTTATACGGTTTGTGTACCTACTTACTACAGTCTTCTCGAAGGTGTTAAATTTCGCCAACCGTTTGGACATAATTGTCGCGTGTTAATTACCTCTCGCACAATGTTGGCAGCGTTAATTACACGTATGATTTTTTATACCGACTTTCGTACCTCCTCGAGGTGTTTTGAAGAATACCTCCCCGTACTCGAGTTTAATATGCGTAGTCGAATTTTATGATTCATTTCTCTTTTTTTTCTGGCTTTAATTTATTCCCAAATTAAATACTTGACCCGAGTTATAATCAGCGAGCAAACTAGTTAATTATATTTTAATATCTAGACTGTAGACTTTATTAATGAGTGGTCATTTTTTCTCTTCTCTGTTTCAGGTGAGTAATATCTAGAGCCGTGTATACGAGCTTTTTAATGGCGTAGAATAATGGTGATTGGGTAAGTACGTATTTATGTTTGGATACGATTGATGGGGTAAATTCGCTAATGTTCTCGTGACCTATTAATTTCTCCGTCGTGTCGAGGATCGAATTCGAATGATTGAATTTTGACATTTGGTTGTAGTGAAGGGGGGGAGTTAAAATAAACAGTGGGATTGATAGTGTTTTCGAAATTCGAAGGAAAGGAAATTGGAATGAATAATTTGATAAAAGCATCGAGGTGTAGTTAGGTATCTCTTATTTATATTTGGTTAGAAATTTTTCTCTTTGCTAGTCCTTTACAAGTTGAAAATTATTCGTATTGAATTTTCGTCTCATAAGCAAAATGCAAATGGTGCTTGAGAGCCCCAAAATTGGAAAATTTGACGTTTATGATAATTTTTCAATGTTTTGTTATACTTCACGAAGCATAAGAATTTAATTTTCTTATTTTTGATCGTCAATTCGTGGTATTAATTTTTTGACCTCCCTTAACATGTGTTTCCATGGTAAATTCGTAAAAAACTGAAAAAATTTTCATTTCAAAACTTCGATGTGGTATCTTTTCATAGGAAATTGTGCTGAAAAAAAAATTTGCGGCCTCATAAGAGATGTTAAGGGACTTCAAGTCGACTCAAATTACCATTTTTTTGTTCGGTTCTCTTTGGAATGACAATTCTCCCTCCCTAATGTCTTTCCACGTTGAATTATGTTGAAGTTTACCAAAATTTTCAATTTTATCCTTCATTGTACGTAGTAAGTAGGTATATTTCTGCATAGGGAACGATGCTGAAAAAAATTTGCCACCTCAGATGAGATCTTAGGGGACTTCAAGTTGACTCAAATTACCCAAAAAACTAAAATTTTTGAATTTTTGATCTCTAACATGAGGTTTTAATTTTTAATTTTTTTCTTCATAGTGGTGACCCCCCCCCCCCCTCTCCACCCCCCCTCAACATAACTTTCCATGTTGATTTTGATCCTTCAATGTAGTATCTCTGCATAGGACATGGTGCTGAAAAATTTTTTGCCTCCTCAAATGAAAAATCGATGGACTTTAAGTTGACTCAAATTACCCAAAAAAATTCTAAATCTTCATAACTGAAGAAAATTAACCTTTTGATGAACTTTTAGTGTAGTATTTTTTCAAAAAAAAATTATTCCGACAGGATTATAACACTCCACCCCCCTCCCCAATCGCTCGCGAAATATTTCAAGAAATTGCAACAAAAAATTGTAATTAAAAAAATTTTGAAATTTTTTAGAAATTTAAAAATATTTGTTGGGGATTTGAGTCAACTTGGAACATCCTTAATTTTCATCTAAGAAGTCTAAAAAAATTTTTTGTTCTATTTCCTTTCAAGAAAAGCAAATAGGAATAAAAGTGATTTTTTACAAATTTTATGACGTTTTTTCTGTTTTTTGAAGTATTTTTTTAAAATAAAAAATGATTCCGACAGGATTATAACCCCCCCCCCCCTTCATCGCTCGACTCAAATGAGAATATTTTCGACAATGGTTTGAATTATCCCTCATTTTACGAAATAATTAATCTATTATTTTTCATGGTTCGCAGCTGAAATCTTCTCAACCTCATTTCCTAATATTACAAGAAATTACACCAAAAAATTAGAATGAAAAAATTTTAAAATTTTAAAATTTTTTAATAATTTTTTAATATTTTTTGTAGATTTGAGTTAACTTGTAGCATCTTTATTTCTCACCTAAGAAGTCTAAAAAAAATTTCAATTCCATTTCTTTTCAAAAAAAGCTACGAATAGGAATAAAAGTGACTTTTTTCAATTTTATGACGTATTTTTTATGTTTTGAAATTTTATAACAGTTTCGAGGGGCAGGACAGCAGTTTTTCAAAACTTTAAAATGAGGAACATCCTCGCAATGATACATTTTGAGGAAGGGAAAGGGAAAGGGGGGAAATGTCAAATTTTAAGTTGATACAATAGAAACTTCAACAAATTTTAACGAAAAAAAGAACACTCGAATGAAAATTTGAGGATGAAAGGGAGAGGGGAAGACAGTTGCAAAACAAAGTTCGCTTTTTTCTACCTTCTGTTCCCTTTTAAGACTTATTCTCCCAAGAAAAAATTATTTGAATGCACCGGTCATAAATTTGGTGGTTAATTTGAATTTTCAATTGCTTATCATATTTTGTGTAAATTTTTAAAATAATTTTTGTACTTTAATTTTCCAATTCAAATTCAATTTTGATTTTTGTCATGCAATCTTGATTTTCTTGAACATTTACGGAAGTAAAAATGACTCATTTGTGAGAAGTAGGGGTAACGGCTCAGTTTTCTTTACCCTCCCCCCCCGTTTTTTTACCCCCACATATTTCTCAAAATTATCACATTTAAAAAAATTGGTTTCTATGGGAAATGGTCGAGAAAATTACGCTGATTCCAACGAGCCATTCAATTTTTTTTAGCTTCATTAGGTTGGAAGCTGTATGGGCGGGGAGTAAACGATTTTTCGCATATAAAATTTTTTTTTGGGCAACCTAAAAATGCTGAAAAATTAATTTCTGGAGAAAAGGTGAAGAAAATTACGCTGATTTCAACGAGCTTATTTCTTTTTTTCCTAGCTTCATTAGGTTTGAAGTTATGTCGAAAAATATCAAAAAGTCAGCTTAAGGGGGTAAAATAACCCCTACTAGCTGCATTATCTTTTTATGAAAATTTTCTAGAAATTCAAGATTACATTTGACAAAATTGGATTTGAACTGGAAAATTCGTATAAAAATTACGTTTTTCTGTTTTTAAACTCAAATTGGAATTTTATTTCTTCTTCGTTAATTGGCCAAAATCAGAAAATCATCATCAGTTGTTGAAATTTTGGTCGAGGTGTCTTCAACTTAATCGTGATCGAGGATGGGAGGGGGAAGGGGGTGAGGCGATAGTCAATATGATGATCAGTGAAATAATTTTAGTTCTTTTTAAAATTGATCTCAATTAATGAAAAAAATATTTAAAATTTTAAAACTCATTTTTCCAATGATCATATCGAAAAAAACTCAACTCGATGCAACTTTAATAAAATACACTCGAATCGAATAATTTCCACGTTCTCGACCACTCGCAAATTCTCGACCAAAAAAAAAAAGAAAATCGATCCAAACGTTGTAAAATTTTCCACACATCGGACACGGTTAATGGCCATAAATGGATGAAAAGCCATCAAACAATGACACGTTATTACGATAATATGTAAAAAAACAATTACTTTCCCCTCGCTCGCTGCAGTCTCGGTCTCGGACACGGTGCGAATGAAAAAAACCCCACTAGCGACGATATTCACATTACAAGCCAGGATAGGTCCTTTATTGTGGTAAAATCGGTATCAGCTATCAATCAAATAGCTTGGAAATGACGAATGGCTTTTACGTCGAGCTAAAAGTCGTCGATAGTGTGATAAGCTGCGAGAATCGATTAAGATTATGGCCGAACGAGCAGCGGGGGTACCCGGCTGGGTAATTGATGTACGAGTATGTCTACGTACTTATATGTAATACCAAAATGAGGAATGAGAACATGAAAAATTCCCTCTAATTCGCGTTACTGCGAACAATTCGATGGCTTATCTGAGTCAAGATAATTTTATCGAGAAAATAATTGAGTTCTAAAAATACCTACGAGGCTCCAATGCCGCTTTCGAAGAGATACCTATAAGACGAGTTGACGTAAATATAAATACGAATAATTATTTCGTCGAATTTTTTTCATATTTTTTTTTCTCATAATCCGCATTTCGTTATTGAATTAGGCTATAGGGTCTAAGGTGCGATCAATTAGACCAAGACGATATGATTATTGATACGTATGCATAAGACGAGCCATATTACGTGCTATAATGGTCGTTATTTTATTATTTGAACGGTGGTCGATGATTATATCCAAATACATAGATATATTATGTCATCGCCAGGCGTCGTCTGATCCAACCAACAAAGAGGTTAATTGCTTTACTCGCGCGGATGGAATTCTCTATTAGCCATTTTCTGGTGTTTTTTTCCTCCTCGAGCTCGAAAAGTCTGATACGAGGTCGCCATTGGTATAGATCTGTGTGCTATGTCACGATGTCACGCAGACGCTGCGATTGACAATTGTATCAAAATGCTTACTAAGCGAATTGTGTGAAAAAATTAACGCGACCCTCGAATCTTGACCAAGGTCAACAGATAGCCTAAAAAAATCTAGCAGTTTATTCGATAGAAAAAAAATCATCGTGAAATGAAAACCAATTCTTTGGCTCAAAAAATCGTGAGATAAAGAAATTTCAAAATTTTGAGAATAAATTAAAGTTGAAAACCATTTGACCCAAATCGAACGCCGCCGAGAGCAGATTTTATTTTTTCGGTGTTTTGGATTTGTTATATAGTAATGCATATATCGCAAGGTCAGCGTCTGATGTTGCAAGATTTGTGTGTGTGTGATATTTTTAATGGCGAATAATCGATAAAAAAGATGGGTGTTTTGGTCGATCGCAAGGTCGCGAGAGCTTGCGTAAGCTCGTGCTTTTCTTCGAGATGAGATTCTCCTTATATAGGAAAGAGCATAACCGGGTTAGAATGGTGAATCGGCCATTGGCTGGGATTTTCAAACTTTCTGGCGGTAGTTGGTCCTTATGGTCTAAAAACTCGCTGGTAAAAATTTTGACATCCCTACCTCACTCCTGACCCCTCATATCGCCCAAAATCCTTAGTTTTCCAATTACTCACTTATACCCTTTTGAGGGGTTAAATGTGGATTTTCATTCAAAATTTACATTTTTGGCATTTTTCAACGGAATTTTTTCAAACTTGCAAGGATGGTAAAAAGTATCAAGGGTGATTTTTGGAATTTTTTGAAAAAAAATTCGAGCACTTTTTCAAGGTCAAATGGACATTTTAAGCTTTCCAAGGGTCATTTTGGTAACCCCTTTCAGAGGTGCAATTCTGAAAAAAAAAAAATATTGTGTACTTAGTCTAGATGTGCAACCCCATATTTTTGTAGAACTTGATATC
>FIZU01003241.1:0-11437 GCA_900064475.1 Pseudococcus longispinus
GAGCTACAATGATTTGAAAATTTGTAGGCTTCGTAACTCCTTCAATTTTCAAGTTCTGCAAAATTTTGTAAGAGCTATTTTTTGTTGAGCTTTTTAATCTCTACAAAATGAGCTAATAATTTTTGGCCCAACTCCAAAATTGAGAACATGGGAGACCATTCAGAAAAATTTTTGAAAAGAAAAAATAAAATTTCAAGAAAATGTCACTTTTTATCTTTTTAATGGTTGTAGCTCCTTCAATTTTAGAGTTATGCTAAAAATTATTAGCTCATTTTGTAGAGCTTGAAAAACTCAATAAAAATGTTTCTTACAAAATTTTACGTAACTAAAAATTTAATGGGTTATAAAGCTTACAAATTTTCAAATCATTGTAACTCCTTCGATTTTAAAGTTAGACAAATCATGAAAATAATTCATTTTGTAGAGCTCTAGAAACTCAATAAAAATTATTCTTACAACATTTTACATAACTTGAAAATTGAAGGAGTTATAAAGTCTACAAATTTTCAAATCATTGTAACTCTTTCAATTTTAGAGTTAGGCAAAACATTAATATAACTGGTTTCGTAGAGCATAAAAAGTTCTTTAAGAAAATTTCCAAAACATTTGCCCATCTGCATTATTAGTGGAGTTGGGATGTACTGAAAAAATGATCAGCCTTAGTGCATAACTTTTTCCCTTCGAATCTTGGGATCGGCAAACATGCAAACACTTATGTAGTTTGAGTAGCTGCATCTCCAATTTGAAGGCGGTGCACTTCTACCAGAACACCCTGCATTCATCAAACTTACGGATTTGAACTATAGCGTACTTGGACAATATCAAAGTGGGCTGGAGAGGGAGGGGGGTAATCGTGAAAAAATGTGATTTTATGTCAAATTTAGAAAATATCAATTATTTTGTCAAAATAAAAAAACTTATTGAGCCATAACGAAGCATTTCAAAAATGTTTTCAAAAAAAAAACATTCTATCGTTGGAATTTCATCATAAAGGGGGGTTCTGAACAGACCCCCCCCCCCCCCCCCCCCCCCCCCCCCCCCACTTTTAAAAATAACCACTACCTTAATTAATTAACATATTCTTTTTCTTATTTTTGAAAATCCAATTGTTAAAAATAAGCATTTTTGAATAATTTTTTCTATGATGATGTTTTGCCTGGCCTCAAAATTGAAGGGGCCTAGTAATATTTCAAGTATGTTCAAAAATGAAGAATTTTCTGAATTTTCCTCTACTTTACATATTATTTAGCACTTTCAAATTTTGATGCTAGGCAAAAAATGATAACAAATTTTGCTTAATTTTAAAAGTACCTACAACTCATTATCATTATCGTCCTCATCAAAACTTTTTAAAGATTTTTTTTATTCGAACTGACGTTCATTACCCTCTTCAACTTCAAAGTTAGGCAAAAAAATCATCAGAAGTAATTTTGTTCATTTTTCAAAGCACTATTTATTACCTTCATTGAGCATCTTTTTAGAATTATTTGTTTCAAATTACTTACCCTTCAATTTTGAAATCAGGCAAATCATTAAAATAACGTAATTTGTTAATTTTTTTGTGTATTTGTCCATTCCCACTTCTAAAAATAAGTTTTAATTCTAATTTTTTCGAAAAACGATTGCCCCTCGAATTTCAGAGATAGGCAACATGTTCAACGAGATAGCCTGAATGATCATTAGAATTGAGACGAATTTCAAGAGAGGAGAAGAGAGGACAAAGCCAAATATTTTTGAACGGATTGACAACTAATACATCTTTGTAATGACTTCACTGAAAAAATAGGCAAATACGTAGGCTGAGCTGCTTAAAAAAATTCTCCAAATGGTTGCAAAAGTTGATTAGTTTGATTTTTCTACCATAAAATATCCATTCTTCTCATTACCGGATGAAAATAGCTCATTTCGAGCTTCTACCACGATCTTATTTACGAATTTGATGCAAATGTTTAAATTTCTGGCCGACGAATTTGTCTTTAAATGCTCGAACGCAATTTTAAGCTACATTCTTGCTCTAGAAAGCTCACCATAGCGTTTGTTTGCTCGATAAACATAACGTACAGGTACTTATGATTGATTGAAACAAATGCAGCAACCCTTTCGAGTAATCAATCGTTTATTATTGTTTGTAAATATGCAAACATCAATATCCATTGATATAGGTACCTGTATGACTCATATACCTACATGACCGAATAAACTAATCGTCAATTGGCTCGTTAATAATTTTGCATTCGAGTTGTGCCCATTTATGAAGTTACTCGTGGTATCTTCCTTGGCGACGAAAAAATATTTAATTTGGGTTGATTAAATAGATAATGGAATTGAATCTTTCAATAAATTCACCAAATCCAAAAATCGTTCAATAAATAGACAAGAATTTCCAAAATTCGAAATTCCAGAATATTTTGCACATTTATGCTTAGTTATAAAATACGCGCATTAAGAAAATGACTCCTTTAATTTCTTTTTTTTTTTTGCATCATTAATCCAAGTTCCAACTGTCTGAGATGAAATTGGAAAATTAGTACGACCCGCATTTATTCGAGGTCGACAAACTTAATTGGAACTAAAACCTTGTCCCGCATGTGTTTAAAAACGAATTGCTGTAAGAAAATTTAAATAATAATGTTTTACGTTAGGTGCGAAAATTTTCACAGGTGAACAGACGCTTGAATACTTTGATGCATAGAATTCAAAAATTTCTCATCAAGTAAATTAAAATATCGATGTTGAACACTCGTTAGAATAGCTAAAAAAAGTGATTTTTTTTTTGAAATTCGCGGTTTTAAATATTAAAATGGCTGGCTGCTATGAAACGAGATTTGTTCGTCGAATTTCTTTTTTTTTTATTTTATTTTACTCGTACAAAAGTTACCTACTTTAATTCATTACGATTTTTTTACTTCGGTGGAAAATATTTCACAATTTTGTACTTTATTGCTTCTTTTATTACACTGTATTGGTGAAAAACGAATGAAATTTAATGGTAATAAATTTCATAATAAAACATCACCTCGTAAAAAATGTGCTCGGTTAAATAAAAACTAGGTACCTATCTTTATTTTCAACGAATAAAAAGAAACTTCAATTAATTTCTGCTGCATTTTAGCCCGTTTAAAATGCTCGACCAGAATTAATTCATTTCAATGTTTTCAATTTATTTGAAGAAAATTACTCGGGTATGTTTTTTGTAAAAATTTAAAAAAAATTCAACATGGATTTACGAAAGGTGAAAAAATTGCTCGTCTTAAATATTGAAGGAATTGAGAAAAAAATCGATTCGACAAAATTTTAAATTATCAAAAGCATTATACAGGGTGGCACTCATCGAAGGTCGATGGTTTTGAAAATGAAAAAAAAACTTTGACTGTAAAAATCTTGAAAACTAAGCCTCCTTGAACAAAAATTATTTCTAGAAAGCCGAAAGAGAATTTCAAGCTCTATAATTTCGATTTTTAGAATTTTTTTCGTAAGACCCTTAGTTTGGCCAAAAAATCCATTTTTTATGGAAATTTTTTTTATTTTTTCAAACCATCGACTTTGTACATGAGCTAAATTCTTCAAAAACATGGATTTTCTGGCCAAACTAAGGACCCTACAAAAAATTGCTGGGAATCAAAATTGTAGAACTTAAAATTTTCTTTTTTTTCTATTTAATTAATTTTTTTCCTATGAGGCTTAGTTTTCAATATTTTTGCAGTCAAAGTTTTTTTTTTTTTTTTTTTTTTTTCGAAACCATCGGCTCTCTTTATGGGCTCCATATTTCAAGATTTATTTTTTTAATAACTTGAAATTTGAAACAAAACATTCACATGCTTTTTTCAACCTTTTTAAAATTCTGATTCAAGGAGGAACCCTCCCCCTCTCCCCTTCCCATCTACCTCTTGTTTGAAAAAAAAGTTTGAAAATGAGAAAATCTTATAAAAATATGGAACTTGGGAAATGGGGAGGGGGACACGGTCGAATAGATCAGTCTTTTAAATCACTTTAAAATGAATCATGTACTTAATAGAATAATTCTTTGAAGGCAGGAAATGAATGTAGGCATCAACCCAATTGAAAATTCTGTTTTTCTTTAAAATAGTCATAATACCATACCTGTCTCCCCATTTTAATAAAATAGACCATATTCTGTCATTTCTAAACATTTAAAAGCAATAAGACAATGCTGACGAACGAAATTTTAAATTAATTCGGTGACTTCTTCCAATATTGGCGTTAGTGGTCAATCCTTCAGAAAAAATCTTTACAAAAGACAAATATTTAATTATTTTTCACTCCGAACGTGCCATTTTATTCGAAACAAGGATCAAGTGAAAGATTTTTTTCAACTAAGGATAGAAAGTTAGGCTTTTTGGAAACGTTGCCATGCAGTTTTTTCCTCATAACGATTCAGTTCAAAGTATCGATAGGGTTATCGATTACGTACTGTAATTATTAGGGGGAAAATGGAATACTTGGTATAGGAAGGCCGTAATGGAATTAATAAAAGTAAAAAAACGAATAGAAGATGTCAGAGGGAGTAGAATTTATTTGAAGAAGGCCGCAAACCAAATGTGGGAAATATATGCTATAAAGCAAATTGGCTTCAAATAACAAGTGCTAAGAGAAAAAAGATCAGTTTGTAACTCTATACGATGATGAATGAGTGTAATATCGGAGCTCTAGACTTTTTCTTCAAATTATCTAAGTACGTACGAAAGTATTCGTGTTTTTTTTTTTCGTTTTCCGCTTTTTCAGCATATTCACGATCATTGGAAAGCAGATCGTCGTAAAATTTATATTTTATGTTTAAGTAACTAGGTACCTAATAGATAGGTGTACTCGTATGATGAGAGTAAAATTTAATGAAAATTATTTGTTGCCAGGTTACCAGTGATCGAATCGGTTTCAAGATATTTACGGCTTGATTGGCCACTTGTATTCTTGGGTCAGTAGCACGCATAAATAGAATGTTATTGCTTGAGAATACATGTAGCTGACGGTCAAAATAAATTCATCGGATAATTTAAAGGCATTTTTTTCAATCTCACGAGCCCGAGTTCTAATTCCATCTACGTTTATAATTTTTTCTTATATTTTTGTAAAATATTTCACGAGATTAAATGAAACGTATTGTATACACACGTAAGTCCGAGAAAATATGGGAAAAAAGCACACACCTCATTCAAATGACTCACGCACGAGCGTCGTTAAAAGAAAGTCAAAGATAATGATACACTCGGCAAAGTGAGCAATGAGCATCTTATATTTCATAAGGGGTGACTAAGCATCTATTGAAGAGATCGGCAAACGCAATCGCCAACGTAGGGTGCTACTATACGAGTATTTATTTCGAAAGTTTCGCCGCAAAAACATATCCCTTACCAGATTTTTCAATTAAATTTACAACGCTCCTTTCAACATTTGTAATATTAGTTTTATTTCGTTATATTTCTCACAAGTAGATAAAAAAATTTACTTGTTGGCAGTCATACTCGTACTTGGGCTATACCTACGTAATGTATAAGTCGAAAGACGTGAGATCTGAGTTTTTTTCCAAATAACATTTCGTATAATAAATGGTGGGAGTGGGTGGGTGAGGGATGCAGGGGAATTTTTTTTAATTGTACAAGCCACAGAAATTGCTTTAGAATTTTTGGAGGGGTGAGGGGTGCTAACAGTGGTGGGTAGATCTACTCACGAACAATTTAGATCCAGATCCAGATCACTTGAATGATTTGTTTAGATCCAGATCAGATCAGATCTAACACAGATGATCGAATCTAAAGATCCAAAGATCATATCCTAATGCATCGATCGGTTTAAAAATTTTTTGAGTCATTTTCTGATGGAATGACGCCAAACTATAGGGTTGGGTCCCAAAAAAAAATCAAAGTTCTTTCCCCTTCAGGTATAAAAAAAGACCATCCAAGAACCTTTTTTTCAGCTTTGAATTTTTTAAACAATGTTTCTATCGTTTTTGGGCCTCAAAAAAAAAGTATGCTATACCTAAGGGTATTACAAAATTTTGAAAAAAATTCAGTCAATGTCGCCCCAAATTTTTTTTGGTGATTTTTTGAAAATTTCAAAGTGCCAAAAAATTGTGAAAATTTCAACCAATATTTTCGAAAAAATTTCAACGAGTGTGAAAAATTTAGAACTTTTCAACCCACCCACTCCAAAGATATCGCGTATTGAAATTTCGATATTTAGGATGTGATAATTCTGGAATGGGTGGGGGTCTAAAATTTCGGTGGTGAGTTTTTACATCAAGGGTAACATTTAGGACCACTTTTGAGGAAATTTGGGTCAAGGGCGGATTTCATTATATTATCAGAGAAGGCCCTTTAATCGATTATGATTTTTAATCGGCTTTGGATTCACCCTGGAATGGATTTAAACTACTTCAGCCCAAGGTTCGAATAATTAATGAAGGTTGAGGTCCTTTGAGACTTTCATAGAAAGAAAAACATCAGTAGGTATTCGTTTTTCAAATTTGAAAATTTTGTGTAGATTACATTCAAATAAGCATATCTAAGGAGTGACGAACAGTGGCCAGACATTCATTCAAAGGAGGAGGATTTGGCCAAAAAAATGCGATTTTATGTGAAATTTTCAAAAATATTGATTACTTTGTCAAATTATGCAAAGTTATTGAACTCGAACGAAGCAAGGGGGAAAATTTTGCATAGAAAGTCATTCAAAAACAAAATTTTCATCATTTTTATACCTATCATTATAATAATGAGGAGGTCTAAAGGAGCAAAATTTCATTGTTTCAAAATTTTTCAAGCAATTTGATAGAGGCCCTAGGCTCAATAGTCTCACTGTCCCCTCCAAATTCGGTCCTATATTTTCCCATCGTTAATTTTTTTCGTCATATTATTAACTTTCAAGACATTTGAAATTATTTCTATCAATCTTTATAAAATTTCAATTGATTTTCACAATACATTTTACTCATTTTGTGATTAAAATTAAAATTCGATTATAGTTTTTGAATTTAATCGGTTACAACTTTTAATCATTTAGGTAATCTACTAAATTTTTGAGGCAGATTATCTGAAAAAAAAACAAAAACTAGTCTGTATACAAGGTGTTCCGGGAGTCGTATGCCATCAAAACGACAGACGAACATGTCGCCTATCTCGATTATGCATATCATATAAGGGGCAAATTCCTTTTCGAAAAAAACAAATCAAAACCAATTTTCAATCGTGGGAATGGGTAGTACTTTTAAAATTGAACGAATTTTCATGTTATAAATTTTTGCCTAACTTTAAAATTGAAGGGTCTATAAAAATAATTTGAAATAAAAAAGTTCTAAAAAAATTCAAATTGTGAACTTTGGAAAATGAGCAATTTTTATTATGTTCATTTTTTGCCTAAATTCAAAATTGAAGCGGTTAAATAACATTGAAAATGGATAAATTTGTAAAAATTTTTGAATTTTTCAACTTGAATCGAGTTTTACCGCCCCTTCAATTTTGATTTTAGCCGAAAAGTAAACAGATTTAATTTCTTTGAAGAATTTCTTTATTTAAACTTATTTTTATAGCTCCTTCAATTTTGAAGTTAGGCAAAATATCATAAAATGAAAATTTATTCAATTTTCAAAGTACTACCCATTCCCATGATTGAAAATCGGTTATGGTTTGATTTTTTTTAAAAAGAAATTTACCCATTGAATAATTGAGATAGACCACATGTTCATTAGGGCGGAGTGCGAAAAAAAAACATGCGTCGGATTTTGATCAAATCCAACGGGGTGGTTCATATTTAGTTGGGGATGAACCCTAGAAAATTTTAGACCCCTAGCTCAAAAAGGAGCGGAGCTAGGGGGCCTCAAAGTGGATTAACATTCGAAAAAACTCGTTTTTTTGCCACTTTTGGGTGGTGCCACTGCCTGGCATTTCGGGCACGCCCCTAAAAATTGCGATTTGAGTTTCTACACCTCCTCAGGTCATTGCCCTCGAAATTGGATACCACTTTTCCTACCCTACCAGGGGATCAAAAAGTTGCAGATTGCTGAAAAATCGAGATTTTTGATTTAAAAAACATAAAAACCGGACCTAAAGGCTCACATTGACCAAAAAAAAATTAATTCGATTACAAAAATTGAAAAGTTTTGGTTGCAGTGTGACCAACTTTCGATTTTTGTAAAAAACTAAAATTTCGTAATATATTTCTCATTGTGAAAATCAATTAATTATAAAAATCGAAAATTGGTCACACTACAATAAAAACTTTCCAATTTTTGTAATCGAAATAATTTTTTTTGGCAAAAAATCATCCTAACAAGTCTTTTTCAGTTTTTAAAATAGCATTAATTTCCAAGATTGAATATTTTTTAGTTTTCAAATTGCAACATTTTCGTAATTATCTGCGCTTATGCCTTTAATTTTGCAACTCGACAATAAATGATAAAAATAATATGCTTCAATTCAATTTTTGAAAGCAAATTTGTCTCTTCAATTTTGAAGGTAAGACCTGGAAAAGACTCCAACAAAGAAAATCGAGGGTTACTTCAATTAAAATTTAAAATAAAAAAAAAGATGCACGAAATCTTGAAAAACTCATAAAAAATTCCACAATACTTAATGTAGGTAACACTATATTATTTTAATATTTACTTTATGCATCGATCTGAATAAATGGAAGAATTTTTGGGCTTGGAGGTAATTTTAAAATTCAATTCCACAAAAAAAAAATCTGCGAAATGAAGATTATTAAACTATCAAAAACGAAGTTTCTGAACACATATTGATCAAAAAATTAAATCTTGATCAGGAATTTTTCATTTTATTATAATTCGAAATCGAAATAATGAAGTCAGAATTATAATTTGTTAGAATTTTACATATCTACTCTACTCCAAAACATTCCGTTGAAATTTTTTTTTTCAAATGAAAATTTTATAATTTCATAATACCAATTTCCAGAAAAAAAAGTTTAGAAATATACTCGGAAGATGAAATGAAAAGTCAGAATTAATGATGCTAAGAAAAATTTAGAAATAATAGATTTTTTAAATTCAAGACTTTTTATTGAAATACGAAAAAAATTTGTAGGAATTATTTAAATATTTTCTTTCAACATAGAAATGGATTTTTGAAAGTATCAACATTTTTTTCTATCATTCACTGTATTATTACTTAGGTTAATATTTGTATTTTATATTTAGAAAAAAAAAGTCCAGTGATACATAAAATAGGCTAGAGAACCTTTAACACAGATAATATTGATGATCATTATAATATTTCACATACTTGAATGAATAAATGTTTTGTTAAATTATGATTGCTCATTCATTGAATAAAAAATCAAAGGAATAAAGAACAATTCTTCAATTTCCAAAGTTGTATTTACAAATAAATTTGGAAGACTTTAAAATTGTGTTTTCGAATTAAAAATCAAACATCTTATTTTGGGATAATTTTGGCAAGTATTGTCATGGCACCTACCTATCTTCAACCCACTAACCTATATTAACTAACATTTATACCTAAAAACTACCTCCAATTCGTCAATTAAAAAATTAAAAAATCAAAACAAACCTTCGAATACATCAAGACATCCTGCGGTAACGTCATTCAAAACGTATCCAAGTCGATTCCGACATTTTGTTAACCTTATCGGTTAATTCAATTAGCCTTCGAAACGACGAAAAAAATGTGCAAGACCATAGGGAAAGTATTTCGTTAGTAAGTTTAAAGTTTTGACACTCGCAAAACACAAACGAAATAATTTAAAAGAGAACGAGGACTCGTAACTCGTAAAAGTACAATACAAGCATGGCAATCTATAGGCACACAAGGGAGAGAAAATTCCGTATCACAAATGTAGGTAAATATTTGAACGTTTTTCACGCTAATTGGTTACATTTGTTCGATGATAATTATACTTTAACAAGGTAACAAGAATTTTGAAATTAAGTAAATTGCATTAATTAGCGACTTAGGTTGCGAAAATAATAAAGTAAATGGCACCATTTTACAGCAAAATTAGCCCAGCCTTATAAAAAAATCCTGCGCGAAATTGGCTTAAAGGATAAGTAATTTGTTTTATATTGCCAGGAATGTATTCAACGTGAAACAGAAACTGGGAAAAAATTCATTTCGATGCAAACCTTGAATTGCAGACTAGAAAAATTAATAAATAGGTAAAGTGTCGCTTGAGCTAGCCCGAATCGAGATTTTTTTTAAATTAAATCAATCTGGGGGGACAATTGTATCTTTTAACGTCAACGTAGGGTATAAATATATTTGAATTTGATTGAGTTAATTTTTCCACTTGTTTTAAAATTAAAAAGTGAATCTTGTAAAAAATTTTCCAAACAATATAAACTTTGATATAATTAAATTGCTCTAAATAGCTCTTAAAAATCAGCAAAAATTAAAAAATAAGCCTGAATAAATAAAAACGTGAAAGAAGATATTTCAGTAGACGCTGCATGATAACGATATTTGTCTCTTAATATCACGCAGCAAATAATTTTTCGCACGTTTTATCAAAATGTTTAATATTTTTTCTCCTGCTATGCGAATTGGGCAAATTTTTCTTCGTCTTTTAATATGAACCATGTTTACTCACGTTTCTCTCCGTTTTTTTCTCGTTCCTTTTATTATAATAAAATTCATCCGGGAAGAATTTTACACGTCTGATAATTATTCCCATCGTTGTTTTCTGTTTTCAATTTACCAAATTTCATTAAATTTTAATTATTTCGGCGCTATGAAGTTGCATTTTTTTAACAAATCGATCGAGTATGTGAATTTATCTACTCAGAAATCGGAAGGGGTAGCTAAGCTATTGAACCAAAGTAGCTGTAGTAGCCAGCCAAGGATAGGTTCATCAAAAGAAAAGTCAACGTCACAAATTATAACGTTCTTCTGAGAATTTGAAAAAGTAAACTCATATGAAAATAATGAGTCATTTTTACTATTGAGTTTTTAAGGGAAAGGTGGAAAATCACCGAAGATTTCTAAAAATCAACATTTAACCAATTTTCTCAGCAATATTCGTGTGTGGGGTGGAAGAAGGGGCTTAGGACAATTACGTTTAACTTTTCAGAATATTTTTACACTTATCTATAATTCTTTAAAATATAAAATAACATTGCAAGAATGAATATGTTTCAAAATCTGCAAAATATCACAAGAATTCCAATAGAATTCAATGTCAAAAACTTTGTTTTGACAATTTACAAAAAGAAAATTGAAAACAATGAATCATTTTTTATAAAGCACATTTTGAGTTTTCGGAAAATTGGAGAAGGTCATCAAACAATCCCAAAAATCAGCATTTAATAATTCTGATTAATATCCATATGATTGGGAGGGGGGCGGATAGTGGTGTAGTCGAGTATACCTTTATTAAAATATAGTGTACTACACTTCAATAGTGGTGTAGTCGAGTACACCATCTATTTAATGTAGCGAGTGAAGGTGTA